>JACAVU010000010.1:23396483-23513983 GCA_014183005.1 Castanea mollissima | reverse complement strand
AGTGCAATATATTTTAAAATAAATAAATTTTTTATATACATCTAATAGTTATAAAAATAAATAAATTATAAAAAATAACACACATCTTTCTTAAATTTAAAAATAACAATTATTAAGGAGATATAATTATATGAGTAAGATATTTCCTAAAATAAATTTTAAGTTTTATTCAAATGTTATAACTTACAACCAAACTTATAAATAGGTTTAGTTATTACATTTCAACACATTTTATTCATAGTAATAAAAATTACAATTCTTGTTGTAATCTCTGTTCAGTGTACCAAACGTACTTTGTTATGAAGGAATTGTAAAAATATTATAAGCATAACATTTCTCCAATAAATAATAATTTAATGCCGACCAAGTTAATTAGTTCTAAAATGTGACCACATTAACCAAAATCTTAGGTGTTGACAGTGTTTTACCCAATAAAAAGTAAGATTAAAAATACAAAACTATATCAATAGATCAGAGTCATTAACCCATTTATTATTTATTGAAGGATAAATTACTATTTTAGTCTTTAAACTTTACCAAAAGTTCATTTTTCATCTCTAAACTATTGAAATGTTCATATTTCCTCTCTAAATTATTGAAAATGTTTTCTTTATATTCTTAAACTTTACTAAAAATTTGTTTTTTATCCCAAAACAATTGGAAAAAAAAAAAAATCTTTTTTCATCATTATTTTGTTTCTAAACTATTGAAAAAACTCTTTACAAAATTTAGGAATGAAAAAAAAAAAAAAAAACTTTTTAAAGCTTGGAGATGAAAAAAGAATTTTTGTTAAAGTTTAGGAACCAACATGGTATTTTCCTCTTTATTGAATTATTGGTGTGAGTTATTATTATTGTAATAGAAAATTAAAAGTTGCAATTTTTTTTTTTCATACACATGCTTTGATTTGTTTTATCTGTGTTGTCTTGAGTATTTATATTTACAACAAGTGGCATTGAATTTGGCTTTCTCAGAAGGTCAACAACATTTCGGGTAGTTTCTAAACCTTGAAGAATTTCGTTGCTTCAACTTTCTAGTTTAAGAGAAAGATTTAGGAATTAAAGACATATACATGCTAGATACTGGAACACAGATAATCCATTAATCTATAAGGTTTAGGAGCATACCTCCAAATACTTTGAGCAAACCTGAATTGATTACCAATAGCAATAGACACGTACGTGTAGACTTGGCACATGGCCCAGGCAGATCTTCCTCTCCATGCTCCTCCTTTCAAGACGGCTTTCAATGGGGCAAGCCACCCTAATCTCTACAAGATTAGATCTAGAAATATTACAAACCCATGAGTAAAACTCACCCTTGAAAACCGACTTGCAAGAAAAGGTATCAAAGAGCTTATAAACACATGATTAAGCTTACACTTAACCAATGTAAAACACTAGGATCATAACATACCACCACGCTCTGCAGTCGACGTCTACAACGGCTCACTCTAGTGACACTGACCTGTTGGTAGCCCTTTCTCTTTTTGGTGTACAAACCCATAGGTAGAACTCATCCTTGAAAATTGACTTGTAAGGGGAGGATGCCTAAGAGCTTATAAACGCATGGTTAAGCTTACACTTAACCAATGTGGGATATTAGGATCATAAAATATCACCACGCTCTGCAGCCAACGTCCACGACAGCTCACTCTAGCGACACTGACTCATTGGTAGCCCTTTCTATTTTGGTGGCTCCATTCAACTATTAGTAATTTTAATCCAGCCTTTGGGTCGCCCCTTTCGAGATCTGACCACAAAGCCGCAACTTATTTGATCTCATACTCAATGAGCTACATTTGATTAATCGGGGTGATGGTTAGCTTTGATACCAAATGTTACAAATCCATAGGTAGAACTCATCCTTGAAAACTGGTTTGCAAGGGGAAAGTATCCAAAAGCTTATGGACGCATGGTTAGGCTTACACTTAACCAATGTGGGACACTAGGATTCCAACATACCACCACGCTCTAGTAATTTTAATCCAACCTCTAGGTCGCCCTTTTTAGGATCTGATCACAAAGTTGAAATTCATTTGATTGCATACTCAATGAGCTACACCTGATTAATCGAGGTGATGGTTAGCTTTGATACCAAATGTTACAAACCAATAGGTAGAACTCACCGTTGAAAACCGGCTTGCAAGGGAAGGTTGTCCAAAAGCTTATAAACACATGGTTAAGCTTACACTTAACCAATGTAGGATACCAGGATCATAACAAGAGTTTTGTCTAATGTTAGGAGTAGAAAGAAGACCTGACCTTATATTATATATAGTAAATATCCACCCATCATAGATTAGACTTAAAATCCTACACTCTACCTCACATTAGAATATGACATAAGTCCAATAAAACCAGGTGTACCAAGACCCAATACTGAATTTGACCACAACATATTAACAGGCCCTACATGTATATTAGTTGAGTCATATCCAGCCCGTTTTATGAATCTAAAAGCCAATTAATGGAAGCCCAATTCCAACAAAAGATTTATTAAAACAACAAAATAATTACAAGGGAATGCCCCCAAGGATAGAAAGAAAGAAAAAAGAAAAAAAAGAAGAAGAAGTAGAAGAAGGCAATTGCCCAAATCATATATGTATTCTCAAGACAATTTCATTTTATGTGTTCTTCCCCTAAAGCAGAAAATTTAATTTTTGCTTATTCTTTGCTTTCTCTTTGTTCTTTTCTCTGTTTATTTCTTACCATAGAAATAAAATTTTTAAATTTTGTTTTCCTTACGCTTCAAAATTATATTAAAAACATGAGTTTATAAATCATATAATATAATAAATAGGCACAAGAGATACTATGCACAATATAAATATAAATGAGTTTAAAATTATGCACAAGATACATTATATTATAATACATATAAATGATACTATAATTAAATAAATTTAATATAGTGTTTTTTTTTAAACCCTAATAAAGTGAATCAAATTGGTCTTTTTTTAAAACAAGTAAGCATCATAAAGATAGTTGTAAATCAGGTACTTTCCAAGAAGTTTCCAATTCACCTTTTTCACTCCAACCCACGTGACTCACTGCTTCTACTCTGTTTCTTTTATTTCTATTTCTTATCTCACCAAACACGACTTCAATTTCACAATTTCAAAGTAATTCAAATCCACAAATGTGCCTTTGATTTAGGAGAAAATCTATCATATATCCTATATGTATTTACCTTCTCATATGGGAGTGGGTCCTACAAGTGTGGGGTTCACCTACTGTGAGAGGATAGATACATATAATACCACCTCTTGATTTTGGCTTTGAATCTCCCTTCTTTTTTTTCTTCTTGGTTTCTCCATGCTTCTTTTTTCTAACTTTATTTTCACATCTTTTTTCATATACCAATCCAAAGAGAAGTGGGTAGAACTTGATTTCTAGATCCTTTTGGTTTTCCTCCTCCCTTCCAACATAGGCAAAGGACACAGTGGCCACAAATCATTTCGATCCGGAATACTTGTTTCAGCTAGAACCCTATAATCTCACCCAGAATGCCAGTTTAGACTGGAACAGTTTGACATTTGGGGCGAAACAGAATAAGGGGGTCCTTTACACTGGAATGAGCACCATCATGAAAAATTTCAGCCAGAATAGAATGAAATTCAAAACCTTGAATTAAACACATAAAATTACTAATTTAAAAATTCCTAAATTTTATATAAAATTAAAAAATATTTTATTGCATCCATGCTTTTTTTCCCTCCTCCAACTAATAATTTTCAAAACCCTAAATTTCTCCAATATGTCATTTTTTACCATTTCATTAAGAAATTTTAATTTTAAAAGCCCTTTACTTCCTATTCTACTTATTATTCTATCTCTTTTGTTTTTTAACTAGAGCTTTTCAGATAACTCTTGCTTCGAATATTTTTTGGTCTTCAACCTCAACATAAGATCAACTGGTACCAGGCTTTCTTTATCTTTTTTTTTTTTTTTTTGTGTTTCAACAAAATGATAATGAAATTGGTTTATTGTTCTTTCTTGAAGTTTCTAAGAAAAAGTAAGAGAAAAGCAATTGGATCCTGAAATTTTGGGTGGTTATGTCTAAAAAAGTGCTACATTCCACAATTCATTTAAAAGCCTTTTCAATCAATCTTTGTTTACAAATTTAGTATGTTCAATTCTATTAGTCAGTTTGTAATTTTTTTCATTGACCAGAAATGGTTGAGGAGTTTTTTTTTTCTCTCTAACCAAGAGTATGCTCCAAAAGCTTTCAAAGGATGATAATATATTGGTTGTTATATATGGCACGCTCTCAACCTCTTCATCTATGATGGCATTAAAAAAAAAAAAGAAAAAAAGAAAAGAAGGAGAAAACACTATATTTTGGGGTGGTCATACTTAATTTGGTCCCAACATTTTGGTCTAGTCAATTTGATCTCTATTATTTTCAACTCACACTCAATTTGTACGTAGACGGTGTACTATACTGGCACACTTAATATGTAATTAATACAATGTAGAAGATGTGGACCAATTAAAGATTGCCACATAAACTAAAAAAACATAGAGCTGCAACTCAGCTAATCTGAGTTTTCAACCCCAGAAAGATCCCACTTCACCCACGACCCAAACAACCCCTTTCATCACTTGTCAAACAAACCCAACCTTCATCTTCATTGCTACGCCGCTGGCCCACCCCAGTTGACTTTAGAAGTCTGTTTCAGATCAACATGAACGTGTGGACGTTCAAATCATTTTCCCTTTAGATTTGTAGTTTTGCTATGTTGAATCGACTTGTGGAACTCACTATCAGGTGGGTTTATAATTTCACCTAGATCATATCATCAATCACCGTAGTTCTGAAGAGGACCAATGACAATGAGGTGCCATTTTGAAATTTTAAGAGTAACAAACATTTACTACTAAAATAAGTTATATAGGTTTATCTTATGTCGACATTTTGATACGTATATATAAATTTATCATTATTACTAGTTACATATCAGAATAAGAATGAGATAAACACACAAGTATCGTAGAAAAGAGTCCAAAAAATTATAAACCCATAACATGTAAAAGTCATTAAAAGGGTTATCCCACATTCTGATACATTAAAAATTCATTAAGTGATCATAGAAAAATGTCCCCGAATAAATCTATTCAGGGAGTGAGACTTGGAGGTTGTGGAGCGTGATGTGTTCCCAAATCTTTTGACGGTGTGGGTCCAAATGACTTGGAGGCGCCCACGAGAAAGTTGCCGAGTTGTAGAGATATCGGCACTAGTAGCTAGAGGTATAGCAACGAAGATAAAGATGAAGTTGCCGAGAATGGGTTGTTTTCATAGGTAATGGACCAGGTTGTTTGGGTCATGGAAGAAGTGAAATCTGTCTTGAGTTGAAAACTCAGATTAGCTGAGTTGGAGCTTATTGTGCTTTTTAACTGCCGCGACAATCAAGTGTGCACACTGTTTGCTCCCTAAACATTTTCTGTTAGCAAGTTAATAGTGGGAATTAAATTGAGTTTAAGTTGAAAATAATAGGAATCAAATTAATTGATACTAAAATTTAAGGACCAAATTGATATTGACTCTAAAATGTAGAAATTGTTTTCGCCTTTATTATAAAAAAAAAAAAAAAAAAAACCTTTCCCAATTATTAGAGTAAGTTGTACGAGTCATGAGAGACTTTTACCAAGCCAATGCAATCAATACACCTCTTCTATATCAAAGGGTTGGAATCAAGTGCTAAGTGGTAACCACTAACTACTCATTCTGTATAATTAAAAACAAAAAAACAAAATTTGATACAAAAAATTTTCAATTTATGTATTAGTATTTGATGTAGGTAAGATTTGTATATCAAATCTCTTGTTTGAGAAGAACAATAGACTTTACCAATTAAATAAATGTAATTTACAAGCCCACAACCACTTTTTAGTTTTTATACTTGTTTTACATTCAAATATGCGTGTATATATATATATATATATATAACCATCACTATAAACACGCCTTTGCCCGAGAATCTTAGAGTTGATTGTCAGTTTGTCTATTCTTTTATCTTTTCTATTAACTTAAAAAAAATCAGCAAATGTTAATGGTTAATTAATGCTAGCCTCACAAGGTATGTTCAAATAGACCATTTAACATATAGAGAGGTTAACCTCAAGAAAAAAAAAATGTAGAGAGCTATGCAATATCATTGTTCAAATATAGCCTTCCACAATCATGTGCTTGATTTATATTGTACATATCATTATGATGCGTACGTTTTAAGTATCTATTAATAACACAAAAGTTCCCATAAAAAAAGTAATACATTTTGTATTTTAAAAATAGATTCATGGCAAATGCTGCTCAAAGCAATTAAAATGGGGATTGCAAACTGTGCGGACTGTAATCTAAAGTAGGCTTGATATCTCGGCCTGCTATCCCAAAACCGGCCCGGCCCACATCGGCAGTAAACCGAACACGTCTGAGGTCACAAATGAACACCCGTCTAGCTGTGGGTGAAAGGTAGTGCTTTGGGAGACTCCACTTGCCAAACACACCTTGTCGTTTGGTACAAGTTCTAAGAAGGTCATTTCAAAAGCATGCGGTGGGTTTCATCAAGACTGGAATATGGGGCAAGAGGGACCTACCTGTTTGGGGAAGACCACCCCCCATCATGATGAACCCACTAACAAGAGCTAATAAAAGGGGAAAGAGGGAGACTGAGAGAGTGGTTGGAAGAATTGGGAAAAACATAGAGAGAGAAAGAGAAAGAGAGAATCATGAGTGTGGTAAGGAAAGACTTTTCAGGGAAGGTAGCTTAGTTCAGCTACCGGATCAAAGGCTTGGTAGCCTAGCCCAAGTCTTGATTGGGTCAAAGCAAAGAGAGCTTAGTAATTATAACTTAATTTTGTATATTTATATCATTATTAGAAAGCATTATCATACTTATTTTGAGTTAATTCATGCATTTTATAATTAGGTTTGAAATAATGCTGAATAATCAATTTTGTGCTTAATTGAATTTTAATTTGTGAATTTTTTTTTGAGTGATGATGAAATTAAATAAGTGGATTTGTGCAAAGAAGAAATCTAATGGATTTTACTTTTACAAGGGCCATGATGAAGTCAAAGAAGGCCAACCCAATTAAATTCAAGTCCTATCGGAGCAAGGAATTAGAGAAAATTTGTACCAAATCCAAGTCCAATTCGGATTAGGACAAATTCTGAAGATAAATAGGCCAAAAACGTCAGTTAAGTGAAGCCTAAAAACCTGAGATTTTCTCCAAACGGGAATTCAACTTGTAATACGATTCATTGACCTATTTAAAGGCTCTTTGGGGAAAAATTCAAAGGAGAGCTACCGTAGAACATAATTTAGGTTTTTTTGAAGTTTCTTTACAGTTTTTAGAGTTTTTTTTGTGTTATGGCTTGCTAGAAGCCTTACTAAGGCAAGAGGTGAAACCCAACCATTTATTGGTATGTTCTTACAATTATTTATTGGTTTTAATGCTTCTGTTTTTATATTTTTGATTGTTTTCCTCATCTAGAAAAGTGTTTAGTTCTGTATAATTCTTTGATTTATCGTAGACTCCGAGCACGTTAAATTCTTAGTATTCCCTGCTAACTAATTCACTAGTATTCATCTAACTAAGATCATCATTCGTACGAATTTTAGTTGAGCTATAAAATAAATATTGTTAAGACTACCAATATATGTGCTGTGTGTTGATCTTTAAACCTTAGCGTCTTAATTTATTGTTATTTTCTCTTAATTTAAATTACTTTTACTAAACCATCAAAAATATCTTCAATTAAACTTTATTATTTAGTTTTATTCTCTTGTGGTTTGCTAATCAATTCATCTTTCCATGTGGCTTCAACATCGGACTTATTGAGTTATTACTTCGCGATTATCTTGCACTTGGGAGCATTATTTAAGTTACAACAAATTTTTGGCTCTGTTGCCAGGGATTAGGCGATTAGAGAAGCATTCCACTTCATTTGGAGAGGTTTTCGGCATTAAATTTATTCACATATTTGGTAATATCTCCCTAACCCTTTTTTAAAGGTTAGAGAGATATTACCAAATATGTGTTAATATCTCTTGATTTGGTAATATCTCTCTAACTTCAACCTAATATCTCTCTAACTCTTGTTAAAGGTATTTGTCTTCTTTTCTTTTCTTTTTTTCTTTTTCTTTCTTGCTTTACTTTTGCATGCGTGTTTGGTGTCGTGATAGTGTTAATCACTTGGTTAGAATTAAGTCTAATAATTTGTTTGGCAATTTATCTGATTCTTTCACACATTCTCACACACTTGATATCATGGCGGACTTAGAGACTAATCATGGTGATGAGAATAATTTAAATAATGAAAACTTCCATGCTCACCAGCTCATTAGAACTCTCAGGTATTATTTGCAACCTACTAGGAGTAGCGCACCATCATGCATCATTTTTCCAACTAAAGCAAATAATTTTAATTTTAAGCCCAATATGATTTCATTACTTCCTAAATTTCATGGCTTAGATACTGAAAATCCTTACCTACACTTTAAGGAATTTGAGGAGATATGTTCAACCTTCTATGACCAATCATATCATGAAGAGACCATTAGGTTGAAGTTGTTTCCTTTTTCTCTTAAAGACAAGGCAAAAACTTGGCTTAATTCTTTGAGACCTAGGTCAATTGGTACTTGGCAAGAATTGCAAACTAAGTTTTTAAAGAATTTTTTTTCAATTCATAGGACTAATGCACTTAAAAGACTAATAATGATTTTTTCACAAAAAGGTAATGAGGCGTTTTATCAATGTTGGGAAAGATTTAAAGATTTGCTTAATGCTTGTCCACATCATGGCCATGAAACTTGGTGTGTAATTAGTTTTTTCTATGAAAGTTTAACTCCAAAGATGTGCCAATTTGTAGAGATGATGTGCAATTGAGAGTTTTTGAATAAAGATCTTGATGAAGCTTTTGATTATTTTGATCTCTTAGCTAAGAATGCCCAATTTTAGGATAATACTGATACCTCAGATAGGTCTAAAGCATCCATCAATCCCTCTGGGGGTGGTAAGTACCAACTTAGGGAAGATGATGACTTTAGTGCTGGGGTGGCTAGTCTAACTAGGAAGCTTGAAGCCATGGAATTAAGGAAGGTCAATGAAATCAATACTGTGCCTAAAATTGATGAAGTTTGTAAAATTTGTGAGACTATGGAACACCCTACCAATGAATGCCCTACAATTCCAGCTTTTAAAGAGGTGTTGCATGATCAAGAGTAAAGTCATGTTCTCAATCTTTACACAATTCAAGAGTTTATTAGCATCAAATAACTTTAGCAGCAAATTCTTCTTTTCTTGTTCAAGAATGTTTATCTTTTTCAACCCTGACTCAACACTCATAGCATCTTCACTGCTCTCTTGCAAATCTTGTTGTAAGCTTCTTGCAAAGCTTGTTGTAAATTTCTGTTGTATTTTCGAAGTGTTCCCCATTAGAAGGGTTTTCATCAGCAGTCTCAATTTCACTTACCATAGCAGTAGCAATGAAAGCTATGAAGTTTCATTCTTGATCACTTTCATAGTCATGATCAGAAACTTCCTCATCACTCAGAGTTACAGCCATAACTTTACCTTTTGATCTTAAGAAAGTTGGACACTCAGATTTCAGATGACTATAACCTTGACAACCATAACATTGTTGTCCTAAAGAACTATTTGAAGATTGACCTACTTTATCTTTTGATTTTCAACATTTTTGTTTTTGGTAGTGTCATTCTTCTTCACATTCTTAATATCAACATTGTTTCTATTTCTTGCCCTCCTATTATTATTTCTCAAAAAATTTCTATAGTTCTTAGCAAGATAAACAATCTCAGAAGATGAGAGTTCATCTTCAAATCCACAACCATCAACAAATTTTAAAGCCTTAGATTTGGATTTATTAGTTTTTGGTAAGTTAGATTCATAGGACTAAAGAGATATAGAATCAACATCTTTTCTTTCAATTATAGCAGTCACTTTAGGTCTAAAATCCTTAGTCAATGATCTAAGAATTTTCCTAATAATTTTTGATTGATCATAGACTTCATCCAAATTGAAAGCAGAATTGACAATATCATTCAACTTAGCATAGAATTCATCAAAAAATTCATCATCAGACATTCTAATACTATTAAAACTAGAGGTCAATTGCTACAATTTATTGATTTTTACTGTCTTAGTGCCTTCATGTATTGTTTGCAAGATGTTTCAAGTAGTGTGAGCAATCTCTATATTTGACATCCTCTTAAATTCTTCCATGAAAACAGTACCGAATATTGCATTCATAGCATTGCTATTAAAGCTTCCTTTTGGGCAGTAGTGCATTCACCAATAGCAGTGGTTGGTCTTTCCTAACCGTTCTCAACAGACAGCCACACTCTCATCAATGGATTTCAAGAAGGCTCTCATCCTCACATTCAAATAAGTATAGTTATTTCCATCAAAGTGTGGGGGGATCACAAGAGAGTGACTGTGTTCTATGAAAGTAGGGGTCAAGGATCAACTCTAGGTTAAGAAACCTATAAACAAGAGCTAACCTGCTCTAATACCATTTGTTTGTTTGTTTAGATCCTTTAAACCAGATTGTTTAACATATTATATTAATCAAGCGATTACTTAGATTAATTATTCCAATCTAGATTAAACACAAGTAAATCATGTCATGCAAATATACGGAAAAGTAAATAACACCATGATATGATGACCTAGGAAAAATGATGAAACTAACCATTTCAAGGTAAAAACCTAGAGAGGATTTGACCTAACTATTCTCAAGGTAAATTAAATCCACTATAAGAGAATTGAAGTTTTTACAATCAGATTTAACCCTAAATCTATTGTTACCTCATGTAGTAACTTACTAACATGACCACGTGCAAGCTCCGAATTCACAGACTCCTTCTCTTCTTGGATTTACAGCAACACAAGCCGTCTTGCTTGTGACTTTGAGAACCCACTCAAGGTTTCTAATCACTGTCAGTAATGATCTTAATGCAGCAACTATGTTCTACCAATGCTTAATTGTAGTTTTGGCTCTGGTAGATTCTAATGTAGTTGAAGGTACAAAACCTCTCAGATCTCACAAAGAGTAATACACAAGTCTTCCAAAAGTCTTCAAAACGTGGCTAGGGTTTCCCTTTTATATGTGGAGAGGTTTAGATGAAACCCTAAATATTTTTACAGACTTGGACCCCTTTAAAAATTTTGCAGAAAAAAATAGACTTGTGATTTTCGATCGGTCGAGCCTAATTCTCTATTGGTTAAGAAAGGTAGAATCACACTCCCTTTTTCTGCAATTAGCTGGACTTGAACTTTGAAACAACCACTTTTAAGCATTGCTTAAAAACCTAGACTAGACATGTTTTGTTCTCGGTTTGCCAACACAATACAAATATGATTATAAATATTTAAATCTAAATCTTTAGAACCTAACATTAAGTATTGAACACATTGTATAAAAAAAATGTATTATAACTAGGTTGATAAAATCTTAAATTCCTTAGAAAATATTTTATTACTAATACTGGTATTTTATTTAAGGTTTAAGAATGAATTTTCTTTAACCAAAACCCTTAATTATAAGTGTAAACAAAAAAAAAATCACAAAGTTTGAAAATCAAAAAATTGAAAAAGTGTCACAAATATATTTTTGTATTAATTAAGTAGTGAGTGCGATTCTTTGTTTTGACTCTTTTACAAAAAAAGTGCTACGAGTCTTTGGCTTGTCCTTCAAGTTCTTCAAGTTGAAATTCTTCGGTGCTTTAAAGGCAGAGTTTCTCTAGAGCTTTAATTTCTTGAAAACTTGGTCTTCATGTCCTCTATTTATAGTGGTTTCATAGAATAAGCTCCACTTTGAATTGATAGACTCGAAAATATGTTGTAGACTCTAATTGGCCTAAATCTTGATTAGAGATAATTATTTCTGTTTATCTATTTTGATAAAGATCATATTTTGATAAAGATATACTCAACAAAGATAAATAATTATCGCTATTTTATTTATTTATTTTAATAAAGATAATTATCCATCAATTTTGAATAGAAAATTTATCTTTATCTTGTGGGCCAAATGACACGTGAAAAATTTTAATATGCCAATGTGATGCTAATTTGGATGACACATGTTGTCATTTGATTAAATTAATTTAATGACATATTAATTTAGAATTTGTCACTAAATTTTGATGTGGCATTTAGAATTGGTTTTAAATTTTGCCTCCTACAATGAGTATATTAAAACTACTAAAGAATTTCATATATTATTTTTCAAAAATAGTGAAATTGAGTGAGGCTTTTATAAGATTTGAATAATTCATTTGTCTATTTATTTTTATGAGATACTGCAATTATTTATTAAATTTACATTTTAAGTTCCTTAGAAGACTAATGTATTTTTTAGGGGGGGGGGGGGGTGGGTTAAATTTTTTTTTTTTTTTGGGGAAAAAGCTATTGAAAAATTTAAATGTTTTATTAAAATTTGTCAAGGTTGGGGGCCCATAGTCTCAACAATACATGGGAATTTATAATTAGGTTTTAAAATCATATGATTTTAATGTTTAAATAATATGAAATTATTTTCATCATTGCCTACAGAGTCACATTACATCAATGTGATTTTCCTATTTTGTACCATTATATGATTGTTAATCCACTCTCCTATTTACGATTTTACCATATTGTACTACAAGATTTGTCGAAAAATTGGACTAATAATTTCTTGAATCAACATAACATCTTGTCCTGAACTTCATATCTTGTGGCTCATGGGCATTCCCGATTTCTCCCATAGAATTGAACTTTGATTCAAATCTCCTCACCGCTTAAAGTCAGCGAAGAAATAAAAACCTACCCCTCACCAACAACATAGAAGAGCACTGATAAGTATATCAAATTTACAGTTTGCCCAAGGGTTTTGAGTCTCAATTTTAGCTCCAAAGATCAAAATCAAGAACAATGAAAAAAGTTAGGTTTTACTGGTAAGCTTGTAGTTTAGATGTTCACAATTTGTCCATAAAGCAGAATACTAACACAATATTAGTTTGACAGTACATCAATAACGTAATATTGACACAATATAATGATGATAACACACAAAGTTTATTAATGCATAGTGATGATAAAGCACAATTTTATTAACCCCTTGTTGGCCTGATCTCGATCCCTTCAACAATGAGGCCAGACTTGTCCCAAAGAACTTTTACCTCCTTAAGTCCAAACTGCAGTTCATCAACTTCTCCTCCCTCATTAAAAAACTGACCCAACTCAATCTCTAGCCACCCATCATTTCTCTGTTTAGGACGTGAAGTGTGCTGCTGCTGCGGTAGTACAACCTGGTCTTCCTGGCCTGGCTCCACGATAGGCAGGTCCAAATTAACAGTCTGTTCATAAACTTCACCTGCTCCAGTAGTTCCAATTGAAGCCGTTGGAGGAGGGTCATTAAACCCATAGGCTTCCTCCGTCAACTTGTACACAAGGTACACAGCATAGTTTGTTTTCGGAGATAGTATGGAAACACTCATCTTACCATTGATGTCAAACCAACACACAGAATGAAGTTCAGCTACCTCTGGGAACCTGTTTGTTACATGTACATAATTAAGAAAAATGAAAAGCTTAAAATTAAAAAAAGGAGTACTAAAATAGAGTAGGAACAGACATGGAATTATGTAGAGACCTGGATTCAGGTAGAGAAACCCAATTCCAATAGTGAGGATTGACACCCCATGCAATGGTCAGCTCCCTTGCAGGAAGAAGGTAACATTTCTTACCACTCAATTTGTCCAAGAAAAAGCTCTGCTAGAAAGAAGCACATATATAGTCATATTCGCGCAGCATCGTGCTACTATCAATGAAATCTTTCATAATTTGATCTCAAAAATAGCAGGTCCTTTTTCTGTGTTTTTTGTTATTGATTCTGCTATTCTATTCGCTGATGGTGCTAAAACTTAATTCATGCACGATCACATAACTAATTTAAACCAAACACAATTTCAAGAGTCCATAGTTAAACCAACCTACCCAATCTTGCTGCTTGCTTCCATGTGGATCAGACTTACCAGGTTATTAATTTCCGAAACTGTTGGCCATGTGAAGATTAACTATTGAGTTTCACGGAGGCTAGCATAGCATACAATAAGTATGTGAACCAAAGCCTCACACAAAACTGGAGAAAAATATAGAAAGCTCAAAAGCTAACTTGATAGTTTGTAAACATTTTGTAATGAAATTTGTTGTAGTTTTAGCATTACCCTCATGATTTGATCAAGAACTAACCATATCACATGTTCAATGTTAGTGTGTGGTTGTTAGAGATTGTATTCTAATGAGAAGGAGGGAAATCAGTTAGTGACAGTGGTAGTTATTGACAGCTGTGAGTTGGTTGTGACAGTGGTAGTTATTGACAGCTGTGAGTTGGTTGTGACAGTGGTAGTTATTGACAGCTGTGAGTTGGTTGTGACAGTGGTTACTGTGTTAATCAGTTAGAATAGGGGATTAGGGAATTGCTGAGTGATGTATAAAGAGGGCATTACTGATTGAATCAAGATTAAGCAATAAGAATGTTCTAAATTCAGTTCCAATTCTTTTCTTCTTTCTCTCTCTCCCTCTCTCTCTCTTTCTCTCTTGGAGGACCAGCTGACCTCGAATATAGCTAGATACATACATTTCTTGATTTCCACACTTAACAGTGGTTGTGATGGGTATAAGGTTATAACTCTTGGTGTTGATATGTATAATTATACAAATTGTGTCTATTCCAAAGGAGTGCAAGCTGTTCTATAAGTATCACATGATTCACAAACACATTAATGCACAAGATGGACGATTGTGATCTCTGCCATCTACAATTAGGGCCAGCATTCAAGAACTGGCCCTTTATTTCTTACTATGCTTATTTTTCATTCAACAAATTCAGAAACAGAATTTAAGAGTTCTAGAAGTGGAAAATTGTCCCTTTAAAATTTTTGAAATTGAATTGACTTGTATATAACTTGCTGAAGCAAATAAAATAGTTATAGCAAATCAAAAAAAGATCAGTTATTAACTTAGAATTATTTATGGGATTGTTTGCTAACACTACCTTTTTATTGTCGTCGATTAATCTGGGATTATCGGAGAGACTGAGGTAGAGCTGTTTCTTAGAAGAGAAATTCAAGGAATCCGATGATGACGATTGAGCAATGATGGCCTGATAATCGGACGGCAAGAACCTCTCCCAGACGGCGTTGGACTCTGCAGCCGCGCGGAATGTAGAAGAAACCGCACAAGCTCTGCAGGCATCCTTAGGAGTGGTCAACGCTACTATGTCCGATAAGCATCCCTCTGGTAACACTGAAATGTCCACAGCGCAGGCGCAGGGAGGACCATTCCTTTCTCCTTCTCTCTCTATTTCCATATCTCTCTTTCTCTCTCATACAACTACAATCCACCTTTTTTTTATATTTTTTTTTGCTTATTGCTTAATGATTAAGGTAACGTTTGGATAAAAATGATTGTGTCCACTGTATGGTCAAGACGATTTTTTTTTTTTTTTTTTCTCTGCACGCGTTTCAGCCCAGGGTACAAAGTTACTTTTCATATTCTGAACAGTATACTTACTGTACTGTGAACAGTCTATTCACGTATTGTGAACAGTTTATTTATGCACTGTTCAGCCTATTTTTCATTAAAAATAGGTTATATTAACTGTATTTTATGTTTTTAGTTTTTGGTTTTCATTCTATGTCTAAGAGTGTCAAATAGGTGGGTTTGGGGTGAACATAATTGAATTGGGTATATAAAACTCATTTACCTATTAAAACCTATTTAACTAATTACTTCTAACCCAAACTCAACCCAACCCAATCATTATAGATAAATCCCAACCCACCCAATTATCCATTTATAAAAATTACCAAAATGCTCCTAAAGTGTAAATGACCAAAGTGCTTTAAAATCATAAAAAATTACCAAAATACCCTAAAACCTCAAAATTAACAAAATAACTAAGAAACCTTCAAAATGAACAAAATACCCCCGAAACCCAAGTAAATAACCAAAATACCTCCAAAACCCAAATAATTACCAAAATACCCTCAAAACCTAAAAATTACCAAAATACCCCCAAACCTAAAAATTACCAAAATAATCTCAAAACCTACAAAATGACGAAATACCCCCTAGAACCCAAAAAATGACCAAAATACCCCCGAAACTCAAAAAAATTACCAAAATACCCCAAACCCCAAAAAATTACAAAAATACCCCAAAATCTAAAAATGACCAAAATACCCCCCAAAACTCAAAAAATGACCAAAATACTCTAAAACCCAAAAAATTAACAAAATACCCTTGAAACTTAAAAAATGACCAAAATACCTCTCAAAACCTAAAAATTACCAAAATAATCTCGAAACTTACAAAATGACCAAAATACCCCTCGAACCCAAAAAATGACCAAAATACCCCCGAAACTCAAAAAAATGACCAAAATACCCTTGAGGACTAAAAAATGACCAAAATACCCGCAAACTCCAATAAATTACCAAAATACCCCTGAAAAATGACCCCTATACCTAAAATACCCCTATTCCTAAAAAATGACCAAAATTCCCCCATTTTTTGGGGGGCATTTTGGTAATTTTTAAGTATAGGGGGCATTTTGGTCATTTTATGGTTTTGGCGGGGGGTATTTTGGTCTTTTTTAGGTTTTGGGGTTATTTTTGTCCATTTTTAGGTTTCGGGGTTATTTTGTTCATTTTTTAGGTTCCAGGATGTATTTTGGACATTTTTAGGTTTCTAGGCCATTTTGATCAATTTTTAGGCTTCGAGGTTATTTTGGCCATTTTTTTAGATTTGAGGGTATTTTAGTAATTTTTTTTATGTTTCAGGGGTATTTTGGTTATTGTTTTGGTTTCATGGTTATTTTTTAGGCTTTGGGGCTATTTTGGCCATTTTTTGGGGTTCACGGGTATTTTGGTCATTTTTAGGTTTTGGAGGTATATTGGTAATTTTTAGGTTTTAGGGGTATTTTGGTCATTTTTTAGGTTTTGGGGGTATTTTGGTCATTTTTTGGGTTTCAGGGGTATTTTGGTTATTTTTTGGGTTTGGGGTATTTTGGTCTTTTTTTGGATTTCAAGAGTATTTTGGTAATTTTTAGGTTTCTAGGGTATTTTGGTAATTTTTAGATTTCAAGGGTATTTTGGTCATTTTTTGGGTTTTGGGAGTATTTTGGTCATTTTTTGAGTTTTGGGGATATTTTGGTCATTTTTTGAGTTTCAGGGGTATTTTGGTCATTTTTTAGGTTTTGGGAGTATTTTAGTTATTTTTTGGGTTTCAGGGGTATTGTGGTATTTTTTAGGTTTCGGGTGTATTTTAGTTATTTATTTGGGTTTCGGGGGGTATTTTGGTCATTTTTTATGTTTTGTGGGTATTTTGGTAATTTTTAGGTTTTGGGGTATTTTGGTTATTTTTTGGACTTCGGGGGGTATTTTGGTCATTTTTAGGGTTTTGGGAGTCTTTTAGTGGAATGGTGGACAAGTGACGTGGTCTACCATGTGGACCTTATAATTTCCCCATAGGTAGGTTTGATTTTTTTTTTTTTTTTCTTTTGAATCACGTAGGTTTGATTTTAAATGTTCTATGGCCCTATTAAGTTATGTTTTAAAATTTATTTTAAGAGTAATGCTATAACAATAAATTATTTTACAAATTATTATAGGGTAGGTTTCATTTTAAATTTTATAGGGTCCTTTGAATTTGTTGAGGTATATTATAAAATTATGGGATAATAACACTCCTTTCCACTTTCTTGAGGTTAGGAAAAATAACACTCCTCTCCACTTTCGTGCTAATGTGCTTATCTACCATCATTTTGGTTTATTCAAGTGTTGTGCCATAGGATGAGTAAAGGGAAAAAATTTAAAGTTTAAATGGGGCATTTTGCTGAGATTTTTTTTTTCAACACAAAGGTAGTGAGAGAGAGAAAGAGAAACTAGTAGAGGAGTCAGTGAGAGAGAGACTGTGGAAATCACTGGGCCACTCTCCCTCACGTTGGATTACAGACATTCTCTATTAAGGGGAAAATTTTTTTTTCTCTTATTCTTTGCTTATTTGATTGAATTTTTGGATTTTTATGAGTTTTTTCTTGTTGGTTGCTTTACTTGCAGCGTTGGATCATGAAGATTTTGGGTTTGGGGACACAAATGGAGGAAGAGAATGACGCTTTTTGGGCCTTATAATTGGCATTTATAAGAGTTTGTCTGAGTGATTTCCAAGCTCAAACTAGGTATAATCTTTTTCATTCTTATGATTTAAAATTTTGACTTTATCTGTGTTTGAAATAACTATGTAAAAGTAAATTTCTTAGTGGGTTTGTCTCATATTTTACATACCTAGAATTAATAGAAAAATACAAATCCTTTGTCAAAATTTTCATCATCCACTTTATGCTTTTATTAATCCATATGATATATGGCAACAAATTAAGTCAATTTAACATGTTGAAATCATTAAAAATAATTCAATGCATTTTTCCTTTTCTTTTACATCGTAAGTATGATATGTATCATGTACCCTTTAGTTGGTTGTAATCTTTGATGGTGAACTAAAAAATTGAACCAACTCTAATTCGTCCATAAGAGGTGTCTAGAGAGGAAAAAATATCCCACATAAGAAGGTCGTCCATAGTAGGACGACCGTCCATGGGAATGAGGGTCGTCCATCAGGAAGGCTCCTAGACAACCCCTCTAACATTTAGGAGATTCCCAAGAGTGGTTTTGCCTACAAAGAATTGGAGATGGAGCCACGTGCTATTGTTCCAAGGCATAAGGGAGATTCAGGTTCATTGTTACGACTCCTTATTAAATACTTAACTTCCAATGATAGTTATACTAAAAGGTATAACTCCTATGGCAGTTGTGGAAGTTATTCTTCGACCCTCTGACCTCTTAAAATACAGAGGAAGTTACAAATCTAATAACCGTTTTTAGGGTGCACTATATAAACACTCATTCAGACCAGATAAAGGTATGTTTTTACAATTCCTAAAAGATTGGAACTCCAAAACTCGAGAGAGAAACTAACTTTGGCATCGGAGGGTTCTTAGCCGGTCCACCCCGGTCACCTTTGATCATTTGTTCTTTCTTTTTCAGACATTCAAAACAATCGCTAGCCCTTTTAAAACCCGTAGCATCTAGTCTACTGATTTTCTTCGCATCATCAGTTGGTGTCGTTTGTGAGAACTTCGTTCGATTATTTGTGTTTTGATAATTCTCCTTTCCTCGATAAAGGGCTACTAGCCTAGGCCACCAAGAGAGTAGGGATGCTTCTAGTAATCCCCACTGTGATTATCAGTCAGCACTTGTCATGCAACTGCCTTCCATTCAACACATACAGTCCATGACTACTGTCATGCCGGAATTAACCCGTCAGAACCAAGAGTTGACTAGGGAGATTAGTCTAAGGAGGCAACACCATGAAAAGCATGCGAAAGGGCAAGCCCAGAGTCAAGAAGGTAGAGGAGAAAATGTTGAGCCTGAGAACCAGTCAAGGGGTACTGCTTCAAGAAAGGTACCGCACTTGGAGAGGGAGATGGACCAAATGAGGAAAGCTATGGAATAAATGAAGGAGAACATGAGAAGGGCGAGCCACGTAGATGACTTAGTTCACCGAACGGATTCTCCTTTCACGGCTTCTATCAATAGTCATTCCTTACCCTCGAAGTTTAAGATGCCTTCCTTGGATTCATATGATGGGACGCGTGACCCATGTGATCATATGTCTCCTTTAAGACTACTATACACCTTCAGGGGGTTCCGGACGAAATTATGTGCAGGGCATTTCCTACTACCCTTAAGGGGTCAGCGCGAGTGTGGTTTAGCAAAATACCCCCAAATACTGTGGGTTCATTCAAAGAGTTGAGTAAGTTATTTGTTAACAACTTTATCGGAGGACAACGCCACAAATGTTCTTCTTCCAGTTTGTTAACAATAGAACAAGGGAAAAACGAGATTTTGCGGTCCTTCATTACTCGATTCAACAGAGAAGCCTTAACGGTGGATGAGATGGACGACAAGTTGCTATTGGCCACCTTCCACAATGGAGTCAACTTTGATTTGTTCATCCATAAGCTTTATGAGCAAGAGCCACAAAACATGGCTGAACTTGTCCATTTAGCCCAAAATTTCATGAATATGGAAGATGCGATCATAGCCAAGAAAAGGAAAAGAGCAGAGCGTATGGAAGTAAATCTTTCGCGTCACCCTGAGCAAGATCCTCGTCCAAAGAAGGCTCAGGCTAGAGAGAAAAAAAGATAGGGATAGCAATAAGGCAAGTTCTTCAGCGAGGAATCAGCAATACACTTCCTTGAATACGCCACTTAAGCAAGTACTTATACAAATCAAGGATGACCCATCCTTGAAGTGGCCAGAGAAAATGAAAGGAGATCCCAACAAGCACATTAGGAACAAGTATTGCCGCTTCCACAGAGACCATGGGCATGACATGAACGAGTGTTTTAATTTGAAGTAGCAAATAGAGAATCTCATCAGGTAAGGAAAGTTGAGAAACTTTCTTGGGTGAGACTACAAGGACGAGAAGTTAAAGGTAAAAGTGGAGGAGTCATCATGACCCCCACTTGGTGAAATAAGAGTTATTATAGGGGGAACCTCAATAGCTCAATCATCCAAGTCAATGAAGACATACCTAAAGGTGGTGCAAAACGTCCAATTGTCTAGACGATCTCCAAGGACGAGGGAAGCTGACGAACAAGCCATTACGTTCATGGACAAAGATGTTGAAAGAGTTCACCACCCACATGACGACATGATCGTCATTACCCTGCTCATTGTTGATTATATGACTAGAAGGGTGTTGGTAGACAATGGCAGCTTAGCGGACATCTTGTATTACCCCGCCTTCCAACAAATGAGGCTAGGATGAGATCAGTTCCGTCCAGTGAATTCGCCCTTGGTAGGATTTGGAGGGATGAAAGTTCAACTTGCGAGCACCATTACATTACCCATGGTAGTCGGAGTGTACCCGCAACAAATAACTAAAGAGGTAAATTTCCTTGTTGTTGATTGCTCATCATTATACAATGCCATCATTGGGAGGTCGACTTTAAATAGTTGGAAGATGGTAACGTCTACCTACCACTTGTCTGTCAAGTTCTCGACTGAATATGGAGTAGGTCAAGTGCAAGGAGATCAATTAGCCGCCAGATAATGATATTTAGCCATGTTGGCTATGGACGAGCATGTACAAACGACGAACATAGAGGAGAGAAGGATTATTACAGAGCTTATTGAAGTACTAGAAGATATTCCTTTGGACGAGAACAACGCCGAGAAGTTTACTAAAATTGGGGCGAGTATGGACAAGAAGACAAAGCAAACCTTGGTCCAATTTTTGAAGAGAAGCCTTGATGTGTTCGCATGGAGTCACGAGGACATGCCAAGCGTCGACCCAAGTGTTATTATCCATCGTCTAAACGTGTATCCTTCCTCCAAGCCTGTACATCAAAAGAAAAGAGTTTTTGCTCCAAAACGAGACAATGTCATCAAAGAAGAAGTCCAAAAGTTGATCACAACGAAATTTATCCAGGAAGTCTATTATCCAGACTGGTTGGCTAATGTAGTTATGGTCAAGAAGGCTAATGGCAAGTGGAGGATGTGCGTGAACTTTACTGATTTAAACAAGGCTTGCCCCAAAGATAGTTATTCGTTGCCACGCATTGACCAGCTAGTGGATTCAACAGCGGGTTATAAACTGCTAAGTTTCATGAACGCTTTTTCAGGCTACAATCAAATAAGGATTGACGAGGTGGATCAAGAGAAGACTTCCTTCATTACTAGCTGAGGGTTATTTTGCTATAAGGTAATGCCTTTGGGTTTAAAGAGTGTGGGGGCGACTTACCAAAGACTGGTTAACCATTTGTTCCGTCCACAAATCGGACGGAACGTGGAGGTTTATGTAGATGGCATACTGGTAAAGAGTTTAGACGAGGAGAAGCATTTGGACGACCTTTAAGAAACCTTTGATACACTTAGGCGGTATAACATGAAGTTGAATCCAAGCAAGTGTGCTTTTGGAGTTTCATCAGGGAAGTTTCTGGGGTTCATGGTTTCACATAGAGGAATTAAGGCAAATCCCAACAAAATCAAGGCGATACTGAACATGGAGCCACCGAAGAATATCAAAGAAGTCCAATCTCTCACCGGGCGAGTTGCCGCCCTCAATAGGTTCGTCTCAAAAGCCACTAACAAGTGTTTACCATTCTTTAAGGTTCTCAAAAAAGCATTTAAGTGGACGGACGAGTGTCAGAAGGCCTTCCAAGACCTCAAGGCTTACCTCACCACAACACCTTTGTTGAGCCATCCGTACCTGGTAAAGAATTATATTTTTACTTGTCAGTGTCTCCACATGCAGTGAGTTCGGCATTAATTAGAGAAGAAGGACAGATTTAGAAGCTGGTTTATTATACGAGCCGGGTGCTGAGAGGAGCAGAAGGATGATATCCAATGATGGAGAAGCTAGCCTTTGCTTTGGTCACGGCTTCTAGGAAGCTGAGACATTATTTTTAGGCTCATATTATTAATGTCTTGATAGATCATCCCCTAAAGAAGGTAATGAACAAGTTGGAAGGCGTAGAATGACTAGTCCAATGGGCTGTGGAGCTTAGTGAATTTGATGTCAAGTACCAACTAAGGAGCGCGGTAAAAGCACAAGCACTGGCAGATTTCATTGCAGAGTTCACTCCCGGTCAGGACAAGCTGGACAAAGAGGTAAGGGCTTAAAGGTGGGTTATCAATGTAGATGGATTGTCCACGCTATACACAGGAGGGATTGGAGTCATACTAAAGTCCCGTAAGGGAGATAAGATGGAATACACAGCCCGTCTACAATACCAAACCACCAGTAATAAAGCTGTATATGAAGCTCTTCTCAAAAAACTAGAGTTGGCTAAGTCTTTAGGAACGGAGTCAATAATAGTTAAAGGAGACTCTCAATTGGTTATTAATCAAGTGAATGGAATGTGTGAAGCTAAGGAGGAGCGAATGAAGAAATATCTCAACAAAGTGAAGTGGCTCGTCTAGAAGTTTAAAGAAACCAATTTTGTTTAACTCCCGAGGGAGGAAAACATGGAAATGGATGCTTTGGCGACAACTTTGGTAGGAGGAATCACGGACGAGTATGACAAAATCCAATACATGTCGAGCATAGACCTTCTAGAAATACAGCAAACAGGAGGGGGAGAAAATTGGAAGAGTCCAATAATAACCTATCTCAAGGATGGACGGCTTCTAGAAGACAAGGATGAGGCTAGAAAATTGAGGGTCAGGGCTGCCAAGTACATCCTCACACATAAAGTACTATACAAATGAGGCTTCTCTCAGCCCTACTTAAGGTGCCTAGCTCCGGACGAGTCAAACTTTATATTGAGGGAAGTCCATGAAAGAGCATGTGGGGATTACTCGGGAGCGAGATCACTAGTCCATAAGGTTGTCTGTGCAAGTTACTACTGGCCAACTATTTAAGTAGACGCTAAAGCTTATGTCAAGGTGTGTGACTAGTGTCAATGCTTCAGCAACGTTCCTAGACAGCCTTCAGAGTACCTGACCCCAATGATGACCCCATGACCCTTTGCGCAATGGGGACTGGATATCTTAGGTCCTATCCCACTAGGAACCAGACAGATGAAATATTTGGTAATAAGGAAAGACTACTTTACCAAGTGGGTGAAGGCTGAACCTCTAGCAAAAATTACTCAGAAAAATGTTAAAAGTTTTGTTTGAAAGAACATTGTATGTAGGTTCGGGGTACCTAGGGTATTAGTATCTAAAAATGGACGACAGTTTGACAACGTACCTTTCAGAGACTTTTGTGAGCAATTTGGAATCAAGAATCACTATTCCTCACCCTCACACCCACAGTCGAACGGACATGCAGAAGTAGCAAACTTATCCTTGCTGAAAATCATCAAGACTTAGCTCGAGGGGGTAAAGGGGGTATGACCAGATGAGCTGCCAGGTGCTTTTTGGGCTTACAGGACGATTGTAAGGACCCCAACAGGAGAAACCCCTTTTAAGCTAGCTTGCGGAAGTGAAGCATTTATACCTACGGAAGTTCATATGGCTAACCATCGAGTGATGAAGTACCAGGAGAAGGAAAATGAAGAAAAACTTCGTCTTGACCTCGATCTCATTGATGAGATAAGGATGGATGCAGAGCAAAGGACAGCAAGATACAAAAATCTTATGACTAGGCAGCATGATGCCATGGTAAAACTCAGGCGTTTCAACATTGGGGACCTCGTCCTTAAAAGGATATTCTTGGCAACTAGGAACCCGACTCATGAAAAATTAGGAGCCAATTGGGAAGGACCCTATAGGATAATCAATTGCAAGAGGCAGGGGTCATACTACTTGGAAGCTCTGGACGGATGGAAGTTAGAACATCCTTGGAACATGGAGCATCTAAGGAGGTACTATCAATAAAGGGCAAGCTTGGACGAGAATTACCATGAACGAGTGTCATGGACGAGGTTACAGCTGTGGTCTACATGTTTACTCATGTTAACTATTATTACGTGTTTTTACTACTGCTATTACGTGTTTTTAAGAAAAAAATAAAAAGTGCACTAGTTCCTAACTTTTGCATCGTCTACGAACAAATTTGTGAAGGATGAGGTCATGTACTTGTATAAGTATTTTAATTTCCTAAGGCACTAGCTTCTAAACATATGTATATTCGTGGATGATGTTTATATAATAAATATAGTTTGGATTTCCAATGTATTTAATGCATGAATCTAATCGCCACAATTTCACCCACAAGAAAGCTAAGGCCTAGGAATAAGGATAAAGCAAGGAAAAAATATGCTACAGCATGCTCATCTAGTCAATGGATGAGAAAGTTTATGCTCATCTAAAGGATGAAATTAAACCTTAAGCATGAACGTCCAAGAAATGGACGAAGGAATGCATCCATATAAAAATATATTTAAATATTCAAATCCACGGATAGACATACCTAGCCAAGGCAATCCAACATCTTGGGCGAGTTGAATGTTAAAGACGTCTTATCTAAAGACGGAGGTAAACCAGCCTATGGATGAGGAAAAGAACTGGAAAACCAGTCATTCATAGGACGCGCTACACTTGAAAAATTAAAGGATAGGAAACATGTTAAACGTAAAAAGAAATGAGTGGACGGACCACTTCAAAACCAGTGTAACATGAATGGTCTAAACAAAGGATGAACTCGTCCATACAATAACAATCAATAATAGATAAAAAAAAAATTCATTCATCAAGGTTTAAAAAGGGTAGACGACCACCATCCAAAAACACTTATAAAGTAAAAGCCTAAAAAGGCAATTGTTTGGAAGCTCGTCCAAAGTATTCTAGATGAGTGGAATGTACTCAAATAAATTTTAAAATGGTCCTAAACAATGGACCTCATAAAAAAGAAAAGGAAGAAAGTAAACTGGTCAAATTTTCCTGCTTTCCCTGATGGATCCTCTTCGGTCTTAGACTCGTCCTGAGTTGACTGGGTGGTGGCGTTGTCCTTGATATTGACATCTTCAGAACTCGTCTAGAGGAAAGAGCTAGTAGCACCACCAAGTTGAAGTTTGATGGAGCTAAAGTCGACTTCAAGAAATTTTTCCTTAGCGTCCATACGAAAATCTTCAAACCCAGCTGCATAGTTGGTGTCTAGCAAATTAGTCAATTGCTTAGAACCTTTGAACTCCTCCACTGCACCTTCTTTGGCTTTCTCAAGAGAATTACTCAGTTCATCAGTCTTTTTTTGAAGGTGATCAAGACGAGTGTCCTTTTCGACAATATTAGCTTTTAGCTCTTCGACGAGATTTCGCAGCTTCTTGGCTTCGTCCCCAGCCTTAGCTGCTACTTCAGCCAAACCCTTGCAATTGTCCTCGACTTCCTTGATCCTTTTTTCAAGTAAAATCCTCGTCTTGTCTAGCTCCGTGGCCTGCCTGGACGCAGCGATGAACTTTGACATAGCCTGCACAAGCGATCAAATTTTTTTGTTAAAACAAACAAACAAAGCGTATGTATATGCTGTGACAACATGGACGAGATGAAAAAAAAACACAAAAAAAGGAGTTTCTATACTTACCTTGAAAAGATTGTGGACACTTGAGTGCTCAAATTCCCTCAAGGACATGTCATAGCACATGGCCACATCTTCACACAACCTTCTCAAAGCTCTCCCAAGCCAAATCCTCATTTTCAACAATGTTCGTAGGAACCTTCTGAGGAGGCTGAGGCAAAGTAGACATGGTAGTCTTGGACGAGGGGATGTGAGCAGGCTCGGACGAGTCTACGTCTTGGATCTGAATAGATTACTGCTAAGAGGGAGGGGGAATAGGGAGACCAGGAGTGACAACCCCAGTCTTGGACACCCTATGTTTTGCCCTCTTTTCCTTATGACGGCTTGGAAGATTCTCCAAGTCAATAGCTTTAGGTAAATTCCTTTTTTCTCCAACGGCTAGACGAGGCTGACTTTCAACGTCCTTGGTTGCCTCCTCCACCACTTCCTTACCTTTGTTTTCTTTCATGGTTACCATCCCTGAAGGAAAAGACTTAGTCATCCAAGAGGTAATAAAAGTATAAACTCTAAAGAAAAAAAGGGAGGAGAGGAGGGATAGAAAACTTACGCCTGAGGACAGTAAGTTCGTGAGCTAGGGCTTCTTTGGACGGCTCCAGACCAAGTCCCCTAATGGCAAGACGCTAAAGGCCTACCAAAGAGTGAAAAGCCCTGTCAGTGTATAGATGAGCCTTCTGGACGCGGTCAAGGTAGCACCTGTTCAAGGTAGGTCCTCTAACACCTATACCAAAAAAGAAAAAAAAAAGAAAAGAAAAGAAAGGAGAATGAAAAATTGTCAGAAAATTAGGCAAAAAATAAGATATATAATAGTGATAGTAAAATAATCATAATAAGCATACCTTCAAGATGAAGGTTCCCTAACTGTCTAGTATAGGGGGCAAAAGGATCCCTGCCAACCTCGACAGGGTGTCCAACCCAGAAACTAGAGAGGAAGAAAAACTCCGTCTTCCAATTCCTCTCTGATGTGACCAAGGATTTTATTAACCTACAATCTCTCCCTCCGGCTGTGAATTGGTAAAAACCAAGGGATTGGTTAATTTCTAAGTGTTTGTCACAGTAAAAGAACTCGTCCACAGTAAGAGGACGATTCCCTTCAAACACTTCCCCCCACAAAATTTTCATAGAGACGACGAGTCTCCACGCATTAGGGTTAAATTGGCAAACTCCTATGCCTAACCTAATAAGTAATTCTCTAGCAAAGGCATTCAAAGGTAACTAAAGACCCCCTTGAAGGTAAGCCTCGTAAATACCTATCCGGAAACGAGGCTGGTAGCACCATTCCCCATGAATAGCTAACTTAGGGTTGAGCTCGTCAGGGATTTTGGTACCAGCTTATAAGGGTAGCTAATCTCTTCTTGTCTGTCTTGGAAGGAATACCTACAGCGCAGTTGTATATAGTCTTTACCTCGTCTACAGGATCAAACGAAGGAACACTTGTTGAGGTGCTAGCCAGAGGCCCTGAGGCTACCCTTGTCCTAAGGTGTTCTTGAAAGACCGTTAAAGGAATCCTAGGGACCCCAGACATGTATTCCTCGGTATCCTCACTACTACTACTGCTGCTGCTATCGCTGCTAGAACCACTATAACTGGAGTCATGATACTCGTCTATAGCTTTCTCTACACTATTGCTAGACAAGGAAACAACAACCTCAGACATACCGAAATTTGAAGGAAAACCTAAGAAAGGGATGAGGAGATTACCTGGCTCTAGACGAAGGAATA
This sequence comes from Castanea mollissima, assembly GCA_014183005.1. Classification (NCBI taxonomy): domain Eukaryota; kingdom Viridiplantae; phylum Streptophyta; class Magnoliopsida; order Fagales; family Fagaceae; genus Castanea; species Castanea mollissima. Next base: position 23,486,162 of record JACAVU010000010.1, on the reverse strand, counting down.
CTAAGGACGCTGGAATACTTCTAGACGAGGCAATGGACGAGGAATGTGAAAGAAATTTTTTTTTGAAAAATGTAAAGGATACGAAAGGAGTTCCACTATATATAGGCGTTGAAAACTGGTATCTGAAACGACGTGACCAACCAGGAAGCACCACGTGGCATCTCCTTTGAAAACTTAAATCGACACGAAAAGCACCAATAAAATTATGACACGTGGCACAATCTGAGACAATAAAATTTAACCGTTGAAATTGTGACAGATGGAACGACATCTAACTACTAATACGAAGACACACGTCCAAAGAACAACAGTAGATCCTTCAAAGCTCTAGATGACCCTTGGACAAGGGGGCAACTAATGATGAACTAAAAAATTGAATCAATTCCAATTCGTCCATAAGAGTTGTCCAAAGCAGAAAAGATGTCCCACATAAGAAGATCATCCATAGCAGGACCAGGGCCGGCCCTAGACATTTTGGGGCCTAAGGCGAGAACTAAAATGGGGCCTTTTTATATTTATGAATTAATTAAATTAATATTTATTTAATATTTTTATATTAAAATATATTTCATTTAAAATCTATTTTTCTTGTTTTTTGAGATGCAAATTGACTAATTTAATTTTTGTATTCAAGTTCTTCTAATATCTCCTTTTCAATCGATAATATAGCTAATCCACTTAATCTTTCTTGGGACATGGTATCATTTCATTATCTTCTAACTCTTTTTGGTGAATTTCTTGTTCATTTGTGATACTTTTATCTAATTTTTGTGTTATATTTTGTTTATTACTAATAACAAATTTTTCCATCGATCCTTTTTGAGATTTCATTAATTAATTTTTTTAAAGTTTTTCATATTTAGATACATATTTTCTAGTAGACAATTCTAATCAAACAATATATTTGTAAAGACTAAAATAAAAAATAACTTTCAAGTGTAGAGTAAATGAGAAATAAAACCTGATTTATATAAAAAGTATTGTTGTAGTTTCACCGAATAATACCAAATTTTTAGTAATCTCAATCTGCACAAATAAAGATTTATTCATTATATTACCAATCACTAATATATATATATAAACACAAGATTAAATTTTTTTTAAAAAATTCAGCCATAACAAAAAAAAGCCCAGCCTATCCAAGAACCTGCCAAGACCCACCCACTACAAAAAAACATAAATCAAATCCTAATATCCTATCACATTTACACCTATAACCAAAAAAAGAAAAGAAAAAGGAGGCAGCTCGGCCCATTACCCAGCCAGAATCAAGCCTAATAAGCCTTATAAGTTAAAAGTTATTTTAAAGCAAGTCTAAGCCTTAAAGTTATTAGACTATTATTAGTTATACCTGAACTGAAGCAGTGAAGCTTAGAATTCAAAACCCATTACCCAGCATCCCAGCCAGAATCAAAACACAGCAATGACGGTAGCGGCGAAAAAAAAAAAAGGCAGTCGGCGGAAGGAAAGGAAGCTTGAGCCAGCAGCCAGACGGTCAGATGATTTAGATTAGATCGGAGGTAAGGAAGCTTGAGCTAGGCAGCCGAGCCCAGTAACAATGGAGAGAAAGAATAAGAGAGGCAGAGAGCAAGAGTTGAGAGATAAAATAAGAAAGAGACAGTAAAAATTTTAGGGATCTAATGTTTTTTATTAATCTTGATAATTGATTGTTTTGTGATTAATTTTTTAGGCCAGATTTGTAGTTTATCTAGTTAGATTTTGGTTTGTCTAGAGGATAATGTTGTTAGTGTAGAGAGGGAAAATTCTCAATCTATCACAAGCTGACATATTATACTACCAAGTCCACAAAATATAACCAATTACAAAGCGCCACGTACTGCTGCTAGGTTTTGCTATCACTATTTAGAAACCAATAGAAATTTGCCAAGTGTCATTGAAATGAAGGCATGAAACTGCATCAGCATGCATAAGCGATGACACAAGCAGCCCTGCACGTGTAAGCGATGACACAAATGATCCAGCACGTGTAAACGATGACATAAGCGGACCAATCAGGCTGTGATAAGTGTCACCAATCAGACTCCGCCACGTGTCGCTCACCCATCCCTAAACTCCTATAAATAGAAGCCTTCCTAAGACATTTAGGAGGACAGAGACAGAAGGAAGAAGATATCTTGAGTTCAGAAATCCAGAAGCTCTGCCGGAATCAAATCCTAAAGCTTTCAAGAATTTCAAGAACTTCAACCTCGAATACAGACAACATTCGAAGCAAAATCATGCAAACTACTCGTCCAAGTTTCAAAGGTCACTAGAATCAAGCTCAAAAGCCTCTAGAAACCTCAACAAACCACAAATCAGTGAAGCTCTAAGGATTCTAGCCTTTAAGGCCCTGAAGAACTTTCACCATAAACCTTCAGAAAAGAAGAACGCATGAAGAACACGAAGAAAATACGAAGAACACGAAGAACAAAGAATTTCTAACAAGCTCATAGCCGGAGATTCATTGTAATTCTGTCTCAAAGATCTTCGATCCATTCCCCAACCAAATTAAAGGATATCTTGTGTTGGAATTAAAATCACATCACCACCATTCCAATCAACAAAACTTTCAAGGAGATCGAATTAGAGGATCATTCTTTTGTAATTATAGAGAATTGTACCACATAGTCATCAATACAAATTCGCATTTGTGAAACTATTTTGCTTATTTGATTTATTTCGAACTAAGAATTTAGTTGTCTACAAATTTTGGCATGCCCGGTGGGACCTCTCTGCCTCTCATCTCTTTCTCCTTCAAAAGAAAAGAAATTCGATTTGCTACTAGCTTCTATGACCTCTAACAAGAATGCTCAAAAATCGATGAGGGATGCTGCCGTTGCGGATGATTATGTCGGCCCAATCACTCGTAGTCGAGCTAAAGCTCTTGATCAACCGCAACCTCAATCAACCAAAGAAAGCAAGCTTCATAATACCATCTCTCTAGACTTTCTTACAAAAAGGAAAGCTACCACTAAGGATTTTGAAGGAAAAATTCTGGTTTTGTATCTCATACAAAACACATAGCGGAAGCAACAAATAAGGATCTATTTCATTCATGATTAATAACGTGCACTATGTAAATTTCAGAATTTAAGAACAAGATGGCGTACCTTGGTGTGGAGAAATTCAAAACAAAGATTAGAAGCACTTAGGAACACTTTTAATCTTCACTCCAATTCCACTTTAAGCCCAAGATGTGTGGTCTCTCAATCAGTTTTCAAGGGAGAATGAAAGTATGTCTCACATTCTCTTACACACCGTTTCCTTTTTCTCTTTTCACTAATAAAAATTCTGTATGTTTCTCCCTTTATAACTAACTCATTATCTAATTGGGCTGGCCTATTGGGTCTTTCCAATTGGGCTTTAGTATGTGACTTGGAGTGGGACCAAAAGGGACCAATAAGACACTACCTCCAATGAGCCTTGGGCTTTTCCATCAACTCTTGACAAGTCCAAAGTTACCATTAATTATATTTAATACCACTATATAAATATAATTGCACTCTAGGCCTTATTAATAAATTATATCTCAAGACTTTATTATACATGCATCCCCTTCATAAAATATTCGTAGTAACACAAAGTCATAAATGTAGACTGCCACTTTGTAAATTACTACATCTTATCCTTGAGTACCCGGTTTAATCCTTTAAAGTTATTCATTTTATATTTATGAAATCCAATTTCATAATTATATACTTTAGTAATTTCTTACTAAAGTGGTTAGGTCTAACTCTCTGAATAATTGAACCCATTAAACTTATTTCAATGGAATATTTTATATATCCATCAAGAGACTATGAATTCCATTTTGAGAATATATGCTCCATCAACACTAAATGTGGCTATCCAATATACTGAGGTTTTGACCGTCATTTCAGATCTCACTCCTAATATATCAAAGCAACCTACACTTAATGATCAGGTCCATTAGTCTCTCAGGATTAAGAGTTCATGCAAATAGAAGTTGTGAAATTTATTATTCATTTGACAGTCATTAGGTGAAATAATAAATCTCACAGCGATCCTGTTCAATATGTTTTAACTCTTAAAACATATCAACATATCAACTAGAAGTCTCCACTTTCATGATCAAGACAAATCATCTTAGTTGACACGTTATAGTCTTCGCAGATGAAATGCCCAATTTCATCACCGACTATGAACTATAAATTTTGAGTTTACAAAGAACTTGTGATTTACATCTTCTGTGACTTTTCACGTAAATCACATACAATGCATCTCATGGACTATATGATAATGTCTCATATTCATGTTACCATTATTTTAGATAATAATAAAATAACTTTATCAATCACAATATTAAGTCATATATCATGTCATACATAATGTCATACATAATATCATACATAGCATCATACAATAGGATTTAAGGGCACTAATCCTAACAATCTCCCACTTGCCCTAAAGACTATTGTGCACTAATCTAACTCTCATTCCTTCCAAATGTGACTCAAAAGTCTTTTGAGGCAAGGCTTTGGTAAAGGGATCTGTTAGATTATTTGCACTTTCAATCTTTGCTACCACAACATCTCCACGAGCAACAATGTCTCGAATGATGTGGTACTTCCTCTCAATGTGCTTTCTTTTCTTGTGATTCCTTGGATCTTTGGATTGTGCAACCGCTCCACTATTGTCACAAAACAATGTGATGGGAACTTGCTCCATTCTCACAACACCAAGATCAGAAAGGAATTTCTTGAGCCAAACAACCTCCTTTGCTGCTTCACAAGCAGCAACGTACTCGGCTTCTATGGTGGAGTCCGCAATACAAGATTGCTTAACGCTCCTCCAACTTATGGCTCCACCTCCCAAGGTGAAAACACATCCTGAAGTGGATTTTCTGAAATCTAGATTTGATTGAAAATCTGAATCTGTATAGCCAATGGGAATCAAATCCTCACTATGGTAAACAAGCATATAATCTCTCGTTCTCCTAAGATACTTGAGAATATGCTTTACAACTTGCCAATGTTTTGGTCCTGAATTTGATTGATATCAGCTGACCATGCCAACTGAATAACAAATAACTGGTCTAGTACAAAGCATAGCATATATGAGACTTCCCACTACAGAAGTATAAGGAACTTGTCTCATCATATTTTCTTTCTCTTGAGTCTTAGGCTTTTGGTCATCAGACAGAGGAACTCCATGTCTAAAAGGAAGTAATCCTTTCTTGGAGTTTTGCATGCTAAACCGTTCTAGGACCTTATCTATATATCCAGCTTGTGATAAGCATAACATCTTATTCTTGCGATCTCACCAAAGCTTGATCCCTAGAATAAAGTTAGCCTCACCCAAGTCCTTCATATCAAATTGGCTTGACAACCAAACTTTAACCGATGACATTACCCCTATATCATTCCCAATGAGTAGAATATCATCAACATAAAGCATTAGAAACATTACTACTTTGTCTCGATGTCTTTTGTACACACATGGTTCATCAAGATTTTGTTCAAAACCAAATGACTAGATTGCTTGATCAAATATGATGTTCCATGACCTAGATGCTTGTTTAAATTCATAAATGGACCTATTCAACTTACATACCATATGCTCTTGGTTCTTTGCTATGAAATCTTCTGGTTGCAACATGTATATTTCTTCTTCAAGATTGCCATTAAGAAATGCAGTCTTGACATCCATTTGCCAAATCTCATAATCATAATGAGCAGCAATGGATAAAAGAATTCTGATAGATTTAAGCATGGCTACTGGCGAAAAAGTTTCATCATAATCAATACCTTCTTTTTGTGTATACCCTTTCGCTACTAGTCTTGCTTTAAAAATTTCAACCTCTCCATCTATCCCTCTCTTTCTGTTGTAAACCCATTTGCAACCAACAGGTTTAATGCCGTTAGGCGCCTTTACAAGATCCCATACATGATTAGAATCCAATTTAGATTTCATAGCTTAGACCCAATGATGTGCATCTATATCATTTATTGCTTCATCATAAGTGTAAGGATCCGATTTAGCCTCTTTTGAGATAGCCTCACAAGTTTCTCCCAAACCTATGAATCTTATAGGAGGCCGAATAATTCTCCCACTACGACGAGGCACATGTGTACTAAACATCTCATGAGTAGTATCTTATGGTGTATCTAATACAGTCACATCATCCCTAGTTTCATCCATTGGTTGTTCAACTACAGGTTCATTCATTTTAGCCAAGACAACTCTACTTCTAGGAGTAAAATTATTCATATAGTCATTTTCCAAGAATTTGGCATTTGTGCTAACAAACATTTTATTATCCTTATAACCATAGAATAAACCTCCAACTGTTCCTTTTGGATACTCTACAAAAAATACCACTTCTGTTTTAGACTGTAACTTGTCAGACTTTCCTTTCAACACATGTGCTGGACAACTCCAAATGTGGAGATGTCTCATACTAGGCTTACGCCAATTCCACAACTCTACAGGTGTTTTAGGAATAGACTTCGAAGATACTAAATTCAGAAGATACATTGCAATATTTAAGGCATATCCCCAAAAAGAAATTGGTAGAGTTGAATAACTCAACATGGACCTAACCATATCTAAAAGAGTCCTATTCCTTTTTTCTGCTACACCATTTTGTTGTGGAGTTCTAGGTGTAGTCAACTGGGATATAATCCCATTTTCAGTCAAGTAATCCTTAAAATCACCAAGAAGGTATTCGCCACTTCGATTAGATCGAATGTCCTTTATATGTTTACTCAATTGATTCTCAACTTCAGCCCTAAACTCTTTGAACTTTTCAAAGGCTTTGGACTTCTGTTTCATTAGGTACACATAACCAAATCTAGAGTAATCATTAGTGAAAGTAATGAAATACTCATAGCCACCCCTTGCTTGGATTGACATAGGACCACATACATCTGAATGTACTAGTTCTAGCAAATCTTGCGCCCTTCTACCTTTTGCATTAAAAGGTCGTTTGGTCATTTTACCTTCCAAACAAGATTCGCAAACTAGAAAACCATCAAAGTCCATGGGCTGTAAAAATCCATCTTTGATTAGTCTTTGAATCCTACTTGAATTAATATGACTTAAACGCAAGTGCAATAGATATGCATCACTAGTAGAAGGAAACTTTCTCTTTAATGATTTTACATGAGAGCTACTATCTAATTCAGAATTGTATAATTTATGCTTATCAGGAGTTAAAATATAAAGACCATCCACAATATTGCCAGAACAGATAAACACTTTATCCTTCTTTATTACAACATTGTCTTTCAGGATAACACAATATCTATGTTTACATAAGTAAGTTGCAGAAATTAAATTCCTACGAACATCAGGTACATATAAACAGTCTTCTAATATTAAAACTCTAGACTTAAGACATAAATTAAACACTCCAATAGCTTCAACCAGAATCTTGCTCCTATCAGCCAAAGTAAAAAATAGTTCTCCTTCATTCAACTTTCTGGTCTCTTGGAACCCCCGCAAAGAATTGCAGATATGATTAGTACAACCTGAATCCACACACCAAGAATCTGTTGGATTCTGTACCAAACATATTTCAAGAAGAAATGAACTTTTCATACCCTTATTCTTGGCAGCCTTGAATGTTGGACAATTCCTCTTCCAATGTCCTTTCTCACCACAATGGAAACACTTTCCTTTGGTTTTCTTTCCTTTGTTGGCAACCCCTAAGGCAATTCGTTTACCATCTTTCTTAGTGAAGTCCTTCTTCTTCTTACCCTTGCCTTTTGACTTAGGTTGAGAAGTAGAAACTTCACCCACATTGGCTTCAACACTAGAAGTACCAAGGATGCCTTCTGCCGCCACTAACTTATTCATTAATTCAGACAAAAAATAAATCTTATTGTTCATATTATAATTGAGTCTGAATTCCTTGAATGATTATGGTAGTGACTGGAGTATCATATCTACTTGGGACTCTCCATCAATGTCGGCACCTAAAACTTCTAATGTGTTCAGATTAGCAATCATCCTAAGACAATGCTCCCTCACTGAACTTCCTGCAGCCATTTTGGTATTATAAATTTGCCTCATGGTTTCTTGCCTTGCAGAACGACCTTACTCACCAAACATCTCCTTCAGACTATGCATTATGTCCGAAACAAGTTTTACATCCTGCATTTGATGCTGTAGAACATTTGAGATAGATGCTAGGATGTAGCACTTGGCCATCTCATTAGATTTCTGCCAACGATCATATCGCTGTTTTTCCTCAAGAGGAGCATCTAATGAAGGAAAGTTAGGACATGGTTGAGTAATCACATATTTGTGCTCTTCAGCAATAACAATAATGTCCAAATTTCTTTTCCAGTCAACATAGTTGGATCCAGTCAACATAGTTGGATCCAGTCAGTTTGTTTTGGTTAAGAATAGAAATAAGTGGGCTGAATGATGCCATGACAAAATCTGAAAATAATAAACATGAATATAATAATTAAACTGGACATTATCAATTTAGCATAAAAGCATATAATATGGAACCTTAATAAAACCATAAAATAATATATGCAACGACAACCCAATCTCATATTCAATATCATTTAGCATAGAGTGAACATAAAATACTATGATTGATTGAGAACTATTCTCATTATTAGTGCTATCATGATAACTCTTATCAAATACTAATAATATGCCATTTTATATTTAGCCTCTAAGTAATAATAGTAAGAACTCAGCATAGAGGATACTATAATACTTAGTCTAGTGTATATCATTGTCTAGAATCATGTGTAACCACATTTCATCCCTTTAATAGGCTTATTTTGTAGTACCCTGATAAAACACCCTCCGCATGGAATGCAAAGCTCGAAGCTAAGACAAGGTGTTTATCAAACCACTATAAACCAGGAAATTCAATCTTGTAGGACCATGAAATAAATACTCTCCGCATGGAATGCTAAGCTCGAGGTAAAGACAAAGTATATATTTCACACTACTATGAACCAACAATGGAGGCCGTGAGATCCAACCCTTGTATCTCTCTCCCACTAGATATTTTAAATTAAAGGTTTTTAAGATCAAGAATGATAATAATGCTGACACGTGAAAAAATATAATCCTAATCTCATTAGGAATAAATTTTATTAAACTAGCATTGATATATGAATATATATATATATATAAAATTGTCAGAAGGTTAGAATCCTTACGGATTCACTTTTCCAAAGCAAATAAAATGGCCAAGCCATGCAATGTAGTCCAAAAGGTGCAAGAAAAGACCAAGCAGTGCATTAACAAAACGGACATGACAGTTATATAACTGTTGCATTCAATCCGTGTATATATATATACCTTGGCATGGATTGTTATTTATTGTAAAGGTTTTGCTTTATGCATGATCTTGTGGACCCCATTTGGCAAATATCATTCCGCCATTAACTGCTTTCAATTATATATATGCTAGTTCTTGACAACCATGTTATATGCATGCACTTTGACATTGCACCATTAACATGATCTTATTGGCATCATTGAACAACTATTAGGGCTTATGAATATATAACCGAATGATAACAATCACATATATAGATTAATTCCATATTATAACATACGAAATCAATCTTTTTCCATATATGAATCATGGCATATAAATTTTAACGCTAATAACGTAAATTCATAAAACCATGATAATCAAACCATGTCTACACAAAGATGACGGTTTTCTTAAATTCTAAAATTCAATCACACGCTATACAATCATGAAATGAAAACCTGGCTCTGATACCAATTGAAAGAAAAATTTTGGTTTTGTATCTTATACAAAACACATAGCGGAAACAACAAATAAGGATCTATTTCATTCATGATTGATAATGTGCACTATGTAAATTTCAGAATTTAAGAATAAGATGGCGTACCTTGGTGTGGAGAAATTCAAAACAAAGATTAGAAGCATTTAGGAACACTTTTAATCTTCACTCCAATTCCACTTTATGCCCAAGATATGTGGTCTCTCAATTAGTTTTCAAGGGAGAATGAAAATGTGTCTCTTACTCTCTCACACACCATTTCCTTTTTCTCTTTTCACTAATAAAAATTCTGTATGTTTCTCCCTTTATAACTAACTCATTATCTAATTTGGTTGGCCTATTGGGCCTTTTCAATTGGGCTTTAGTATGTGGCTTGGAGTGGGACCAAAAGGGACCAATAAGACGCTACCTCCAATGGGCCTTCGGCTTTTTTGTCAACTCTTGACAAGTCTAAAGTTACCATTGATTATATTTAATACCACTATATAAATATAATTGCACTCTAATAAATTATATCCCAAGACTTTATTATACCTGCATCCCCTTCATAAAATATTCGTAGTAATACAAAGTCATAAATGTAGACTGCCACTTTGTAAATTACTACATCTTATCCTTGAGTACCCAGTTTAATCCTTTAAAGTTATTTATTATATATTTGTGAAATCCATTTTCATAAATATATACTTTAGTAATTTTTTACTAAAGTAGTTAGGCCTAATTCTCTGAATAACTGAACCCATTAAACTTATCTCAATGAAATATTTTATATCTCCATCAAGAGACTATGAATTCCATTTTGAGAATATATGTTCCATCAACACTAAATGTGGCTGCCCAACATACTGAGGTTTTGACCGTCACTTCAAATCTCACTCCTGATATATCAAAGCAACCTACACTTAATGATCAGGTCCATTATTCTCTCAGGATTAAGAGTTCATGCAAATAGAAGTCGTAAAATTTATTATTCATTTGACGGTCATTAGGAGACTAATAAATCTCACAACGGTCCTGTTCAATATGTTTTAACTCTTAAAACATATCAACATATCAACTAGAAGTCTCCACTTCTATGATCAAGACAAATCATCTTAGTTGACACGTTATAGTCTTCGCAGATGAAATGCCCAATTTCATCACCAACTACGAATTGTAAATTCTGAGTTTACAAAGAACTTGTGATTTACATCTTTTGTGACTTTTCACATAAATCACATACAATGCATCCCATAGACTATATGATAATGTCCCATATTCATGTTACCATTATTTTAGATAATAATAAAATAACTTTATCAATCACAATATTAAGTCATACATCATGTCATACATAATATCATACATAGCATCATACAATAGGATTTAAGGGCATTAATCCTAACAAATTCATCTGTCTCGAAAGATTTTGAGATCAATAATGAATCATCCCCAACAAAGACCTTTTCTATCGACTCTTCACCCGTGATGAGAAACTTAAGGAACAAAATGCCTTTGACTCATCTTGTCTCATCGTTTTCTCCATCATATCTAGAGGTCATGCCAATAATGATGACTAACACCTCTACTATGGAAGAAAAGATGGCTGAAATGGAACAAAGGGTCACCCTTCTCACAAAAGCACTTGAAGATAAGGATGTCCAAATTGCAACCCTGATGAACAAGCTGGAAGTCCAAGATTCGGGTGAATCAAATCTTGATCTTGAGCACCCTCTTGGCTTTACCTTGAAGGGCGAAAACGCTAGGGGTGATTAAGGAAAAGGAGGTGAAGGCACTTCTCAACAAGGACATTCCCCCTCAATGGCCTCGATATCTGTCCAACAACTACAGGACATGATAACGAACACCATATGAGCACAATATGGAGGTTCTTCTACACATTCTCTCATATATTCAAAACCTTATACGAAGTGCATTGACAATATGAGAATGCCAAATGGGTATTAACTCCCCAAGTTCTTGCAATTCGATGGCAAGGGAAACCTTAAGCAACATGTTGCTCACTTTGTAGAAATCTGTGAGAATGCAGGGACTCATGGAGGCCTCTTTGTAAAGCAGTTTGTTCGTTCACTGAAAGGGAATGCCTTTGATTGGTATACAGACTTAGAACCTGAGTTAATTAATAGTTGGGAACAGTTGGAAAGGGAGTTCCTTAATAGGTTTTACAGTATGTGCCGCATGGTAAGCATGATGGAGCTTACTAATACTAAGTAGTGGAAAGACGAGTCCGTTGTTGACTATATCAATCGATGGTGTTCTTTGAGTCTAGACTGTAAAGATAGACTTTCTGAAATATCTGCTGTAGAAATGTGCATCCAAGACATGCACTGTGGACTTCTGTACATCTTGCAAGGGATAAAGCCCTGAACATTCGAAGAATTGGCAACTCGTGCGCATGACATGGAATTGAGTATCTCTTGCCATGAAAATATGAAACCTCCCGTACTTGAAGAAAAGAAAGAAAGGCGGGAAATAAGGAAAAATGACAGGAATACGAAAAGTAATGTCAAACACTCCATGAATGTCAACCCTGCCCCAATCAAAATTTCAACAAGAAATGTGAAGGTAAATGAGAAGAGGCTTGAGGGAGGCCAATGACGTGAGGTGCGTCGCTTATCACTCAAGGAATGGGAACAAAAGGTGTATCCTTTCCTTGACGCTGATATACCCAAAATGCTAGAACAATTGTTCAACCTGAAGTTAATTGAATTGCCAGAATGCAAACGACCGGAAGAGGTAGGAAAGGTTGATGACTCGAACTATTGTAAGTATCATTGCATCATAAGTCATCCAATCCAAAATGCTTTGTTCTTAAAGAACTCATCATGAAGCTAGCCAAGGAAAGGAAAATTGACTTAGATGTTAGTGATGTTGCTCAGTCAAACCTTGTAAAATTTGCTTACGGGTCGCCTAGTTGCATGTCTCCAACTACTAAGCAGGGGGCAAATACCACGCTCATCCGATTTGGTTCTTTGGAACCTGTTCAAGTTCAACTTTCACAAAAAAGCATTTGATTATAACTCAAATGATGATAAAAAGTCAACAGTGGATGAGGAAGAGGGTTGGACGCTGGTTACTCGTAAGAGATGGAAGAAGAGACGAGTATTCCTTCTTCATTTGATCACCCAAGAGTCCAGAAAAGCACAAAACCAAATTCAGCCGCAGTCAAGAAGAAAGAATGATAAAAGGAAAGAAAACTAAGAACGAAAATGTATGATGATCCAGCACAAACCCAAAAATTTTGAAGTCTCGTTACATTGGACGAATTCTTCCCCATAAAATTCTTTCAAAACAAGTCAGCGGAGGTTGTTCACACGGTCTCTCGTTGCAAAGTTGATGAAAAACAAAAGGGTGTTGACCATGGTAGTGCAATGAGACTTTGTCATCTTTAGAACAACTCAAATCTCAGGTTGATAAAGTTGAACCCTCACAATCCTCCACCTCACCAAAAGAAGGGATCACACAAGCTCTTGAAGAGCCAAAGATTTACACTCCCTGTATCAATACACTTCAACAAACACAGGAATGTTGCGCATGCTCTCCAGACTTAACTTTCACTGATGAGGATCTATTGTTAAGCTCTAAGCCTCACAATCGTCCACTTTATGTCTCTGGTTATGCTCATGAACAAAAGATTGATCGCATTCTCATGGATGGAGGCTCAGCTATTAATATACTACCGAAAATGACAATGAGACGACTTGGTCTTGCTATGGAGGAATTATCATACAGTCACTTGGTCATACAAGGTTTTAACCAAGGAGGACAACGCGCTATCGGCATGATACACTTGGAGTTAATTATTGAAGAATTGACAAGCAATGTTTTGTTCCATGTCATTGATGCCAAGACAACCTACAACATGTTGTTAGGACGTCCATGGATCCATGGGAACGAAATAGTGCCATCAACTTTGCACCAATGTTTCAAGTATCTTCAAAATGGAATAAAGAAAGTCGATGCCAACTTGAAGCCTTTTTCTGAGACTGAAGCTCACTTTGCTGACGCGAAGTTTTATGTAGAAGATGATATCCCTAATGAAGTTCTCCCAGTTGAAATCCCGTCCATGAAAAGCAAGCAGGGTGAAAAGGAGCATGTTAAATTCATCACTAGAAAGGATATTCCTTCCCCAAAGGAAGATCCAAGATATGGGAATAACTAGTCTAGTGAATCTACTAGCAATTCAGAGAGAGTGGAAAGTTCTACGCCTTCCAATAACCCTCCATTCCTCCGTTATGTACCATTATCACGCCGCAAGAATGGACAAATCCGGGTGTACGTTGACTTCCATAATCTGAACAATGCATGTCCCAAGGATGATTTTCCGTTACCTATCACTGAAATCATGGTTGACGCCACTACTAGTCATGAAGCCTTATCTTTCATGGATGGCTCTTCTGGTTATAACCAAATTTGAATGAATCCTAAAGATGAAGAGTTCACAGCTTTTCGTACCCTTAAAGGCATTTACTGTTACAAAGTAATGCCTTTTGGATTAAAGAATGCCGATGCTACTTATCAACGAGCCATGCAAAAGATCTTTGACAGTGTACTTCATAAGTACGTGGAGTGTTATGTCGATGATCTGGTGGTTAAAACAAAAAGGAGGGAAGACCATTTGGTAGATTTGCGATCCGTGTTCAACTGCTTAAGAAAGTATTAGCTTAAAATGAACCCTCGCAAGTGCGCTTTCGGCGTAACATCTTGAAAATTCCTTGGTTTCATTGTGAGGCACCGCGGTATTGAAATTGACCAGTCCAAAATTGAAGTTATCCAGAAAATGCCAGAGCCCAAAAATCTACGAGAACTTAGAAGCTTACAAGGAAAACTAGCTTACATATGACGATTTATTTCAAACTTGGCAGGTTCATGTCAACCCTTCAATAGATTGATGAAGAAGGATGCGCACTTTGAATGGGATGAGGCTTGTAGCAATGCTTTTGCATGTATCAAAAGATACTTGCTTAATCCTCCAGTTTTAGGTGCTCCTATCCCTGGAAAGCCTTTGGTACTGTACATCGCAGCACAAGAAAGGTCTTTAGGTGCTCTTATGGCACAAGAAAATAAAGAGGGGAAAGAATGAGCCCTTTATTATCTAAGTCGAACTCTCAATAGAGCTGAATTAAGTTATTCTCCTATTGAAAAGATGTGCCTTGCTCTTTTCTTTGCCATAGACAAACTGGAGCACTACATGCAAGCACATACGGTTCGTTTGGTAGCAAAGGCGGATCCAATTAAATATGTCCTCGCTAGGCCAGTGGTTTCAGGTAGCATAGCTTGATGGGCAGTCTTGTTGCTACAATACAACCTTGCATATGTTCCGCAAAAAGCTATCCAAGGACAAGTATTGGCAGATTTCTTAGCTAATCACCCAGTTCCATCTGATTGGGTGTTCTCTGATGACTTCCCGGATGAAGATGTGTTTTACATTGAAGTAATGCCACCATGGATGATGTTTTTCAATGGGGCTGCACGTCAAGAAGGAGCGGGGGCAAGGGTAGTGTTTGTTTCTCCACAACGACAAATACTTCTATACTCGTTCTCATTAAGCGAACTTTGCTCTAACAATGTAGCCGAATATCAAGCATTGATTATTGGTCTACGGATGGCCATTGAGATTGGCATATCGCAACTCGAGATCTTTGGGGATTCCAAATTAATTATCAAGTAAATCTTGGAGCAGTATGATGTCAAGAAAGAAGACCTTGACCCTTATTGCAAATATGCGAAGAAGTTGCTCGCAAATTTTGAGGCAATTACATTGGAACATATACCAAGGAAGGAGAATAGACAGGCTGATGCTTTAGCTAATTTGGCTACCGCTTTAGCATTATCCCAAGAAGAGACAGCCAAAGTTGCTATTTCCTAAAGGTGGGTGGTGCCTTTCGCGGTTGAAGAAGAAGAAGAAGAGCAAGCCAACGTCATTTCTGTATGCCTTGTCGAAAAGGAAGATTGGTGACACACGATCATTGAGTACCTTCAACATGGAAGACTCCCGGATGATGTACGCCACAAGACCGAAGTTCGGCGAAGGGCTGCTCGATTCATTTACTATAAAGAAACTCTTTTCCGCCATTCATTTGATGGTTTGTTTCTCTGTTGCTTACGAGAGGAAGAGGCTAAACAAGCCTTAGAGGAGTCTCATTCTAGAATATGCGGTGCACACCAATCAGGTCCTAAGTTACACTACAGGATCAAGCGAATGGGTTACTATTGGCCTACGATGGTGCAAGATTCCATGGAGTATGCTAAGAAGTGCGAAGCTTGTCAATATCATGTAAACTTCATCCATCAACCACCAGAACCTCTACACCCAATTGTAGCTTCTTGGCCTTTTGATGCATGGGGGCTTGATGCAATAGGACCATTACCAAAATCATCCGGTAGACATTTGTACATCTTGGCTGCAACTGATTACTTCTCAAAATGGGCAGAAGTTGTGCCTCTTAGGGAAGTGAAGAAAGAAATGGTGGTCAATTTTATCCGAACTCACTTGATCTATCGGTATGGTGTCCCTCGGTATATCATAACCGATAATGGCAAACCGTTTCAGAATAGGTTGATGACGGAGCTGTGTGAGAAATTTGCATTCAAACAGTACAATTCTTCTATGTACAATGCCCCAGCAAATGGATTAGCTGAAGCCTTTAACAAAACTCTTGGTAGTTTGTTAAAGAAAGTGGTATCCAAAACTAAGCGAGACTGGCATGAAAAAATTGGAGAAGCATTATGGGCATATCGAACAACATTTCGAACGCCTACTCAAGCGACCTCGTATTCTCTCGTTTATGGAGTAGAAGCTATCATTCCCTTGGAACGTCAGATCCCATCACTACGGATCGCCATTCAAGAAGGGTTAACTAAAGAGGAAAATGCCAAGCTTAGGTTACAAGAGCTAGAGGCACTGGATGAGAAAAGGCTCGAGGCCCAACAACGCCTTGAGTGCTATCAAGCTCGTTTGTTAAGCGCATTCAATAAAAGAGTTAAACCACGATCATTCCAAGTTAATGACTTAGTCCTTGCCGTTCGAAGACCTATCATCATGACTCATCGTACAGGCAGTAAGTTCACCTCAAAATGGGATGGACCTTACGTTGTACAAGAAGTCCACTAATGGAGCTTACAAGTTGATTGACCAAGAGGGTGTAAGGATCGGCCCCATCAATGGGAAGTTCCTCAAACGCTTCTATGCTTGAAAATTGAGAATTGCTCCTCAGTAAGAGTTTAAACTACCTACTGTAGCACTACAAGGGTACATGATGTCTTCCCATTACCTTTGAAAGTGTACAAATAAGGAGAAATTAATCCCACTCTATGTCACCATTTGTGAGTGTGGCGTAGTGGTTGGATACTCATGTCGCCCTTGAGGCCAAGGTCTCGAGTTCGATTAGAGATGATACCCACTATTGCACAATTGGTACCCATGAAATGCCGTGGGGTGTAGGGCGAGGATTACACACGTGAGCCCTCCCTTTTTTGTAAAAGAAACAAAAAAAATCATAAAAAAAAATTAATTAACAATATATATATATATATATATATATATATATATATATATATATATATATATGAACTACGTAATGACTTGATCCCTCTCGAGGGTACGTAGGCAACTTAGTATCTTTTTGCTAAGTTCAATCACTCAAAAAAAAAAAAAAAAAGAGTTTCATTGTTAAAACATGAAAAGAAAGGAGCAAGGAATAAGTCTTCTTTATTGATTGACAAAAGGAAAGTGGTACAAGCGGAAAGCATGATGACACGTATGAAAGGAATTAAAATACAAAAGATTACGACATCCATTTTAAGTCTTGGAAACTAGAACGACTATCTTCCAGCAAGGCTCGTATCTTCTCTAAAGCCTCCATATCCTGGTCTTCAAGAACGGGCGCAGATTTGACTTCTTCAAGTTGTTCCTCCAAAGCTTGCACAACGTCGTCTTGCTCAACTTGATGAGATTCAATTTGAGAAAATGATTGTTCTAATTGGCCAAGCTCGGTTTGCAAGTTAGCCATCCTCAAAGTAACAGTGTCAAGCTTGGTCTTCAAAGATGCCTTCTCATGCAACGCTTCAGCAAGGAGGAATTCAACTTCAGCCTCACGTTGAATTAAGATAGTAGGACTTGGTCGTGTATTCTGAGATTCTTTCATCTTCAAGTAGTCTGCAACACCCTTGCAATATTTGTCAACATTTTCGCGCAAGTATTGAGGGTCCACTCCAAGAATCGCAATCTCATTATAAATTTCATGTGCTTCAGCTTGCAGGAGGATATTGTCTATAGAAAGATTCGAAAGCCTGTTTAAAAGAACATCTCCCATCATAGAAGCTCCTGTCTTACGCACGAAAGAAATATGCACCTTGGCATGAAATATAGAAGTTTCTGGAGGGTCGATTTGTTGCAAGGATGAGAGAGGTGTCATTTCTGTCTCAATCGGAAATTTGGATGACGTGCTAGCATCAACAAACTTACGCCTCTTGAGATCCGAACTCTTCATAGATGGCTTTGAGGTAGAAGACTGACTATGTGTAAGAAGATGTGCATGATCAGTAGAAGTCTCCGCATCAACACCTTTCATTGGACTCTTCAAATGTTTCCAACTAGGGTCGAAGTCGTCACACACCTCCTTTTCAAAAATTTCAATGGCATCCCTAACTGGTACAACAAGCGAACCTTTGATGCTTTGACTTTGTGCAAACTTTGACAAATATTGTGGAATGTTTGAGTCTTGAAGATCCCTCTTTCCCTTCTGAGGTTTGTTGGACATCAGTGATTTAACAGAGGAGGCAATTTCAACTAGTAAATTTGTTCCTTTGGTAAAATCAGTTTTACATACTCGTTCCCACCATCGTTTGTAGCTATGTCTAACTCGGCTTCCAAAGTCTGACGCAAAAGCCAGAATGAGTACCTTGGAATCTATGTTGCGGCAAGTGAAAGATTGGTAGAATTGGTACAGATTTTTTAAAGAACCTGTATGAATTTCTTCCTTTAAGTCACTTGGAATGTCTTGATGAAATTCAAAGCGCCAACTAAATTTGTGGGGGTTATATGCTTCTACAATGTGTTGGTCTTCACATCAATAAGTCAAGTACCCTGAGTGAAGGCTCATAAAGTAGTCGAACCTCTGAATGGATAAACAATCATTGTCAGCGAATGTTTGGTCATAACTTTTATTAAAAGCAGTCCCGTGCCAAAAGAAGTCAGTGGCAGTTCGTGTCTACTTTCGTGCGGACAATTCACTGAATACAGAGGCGGAACCCACACCGGAGTATTTAGTCATCAAAGGATGAGATAGTTTGGCATGAACGATGCGGTTGCTTCTGAAAAAATGACCTACTTAGGCGTAAACATAATGAATAGCAAAACTAGCTCTAGACTTGCTCAGAGTAGGAGAGGAAGAAATGGTGTTAAGCCCACGATAAATGCTAGCCAGTATTGGGGGAGCAAGGCCAAATGAACTACCATTGGCCATAGAACTAGCAATCTTGAAAGTGCCGGGACGGACGCTATTCGGATCCCTGCTAGGAAAGACAAAAATGCACAGCCAACAGGAAAGAAGTCCTGATAGGTAAGTCTCCTCCTTTAAGTAACCCTCAATTTGAAGATCTACGAAGACCCCGTGTTCTTTATCAGACCATGGTCCAGGCTCGTTTATCTCGCCAAAGGGATTTTGACTCCACTTGGGAATGGTTGCCCATCTCGCTAGTTTTCTAGGAGCTGGGTACTTGCTGTTTCCTCTGTACCAAAAAGTAATCCAGTCACGAACACTCACTTTCCCTTGCCTTTTCATTCAGTTTTGAAGGTGATAATACGCTATTAAAAGGTAGCGGCAGCTGTGCGGTAGATAGGGTCATCTTTGGTTATTGGTTCCATCTAGCTCTTACGCATTAGGTACCTCTTCATCATAAAAAGCACCTGTGCAAGGAAGTCCACCAAGAATGGAAAGATCCCATGGTGTGATATAAATTTCCCCAACTAAGGTGTGGAGGGTATTGGTAGACGGACTCCAACACTTACACAATGCCTTCATGAGATTCTCATCATAATCATATGTAAATAAGGAGGCAAAGACAGCATTGTAAAGGTAGACCACATCAAGGAGGTGCTTACATCGACCAAGCACATCTTCTAGCCAATCCCAATAAAGGAAAAAATAGGAAAACCCTCCATATGTGTTAAAGGAAGAATCCCAATTGGCACGTTTTGCAATTATCTCTTGTCCCAAAGTGTGGTACGGCTTTGATTTGGCAACATTTTTGTGATGCAAAGCAAGAAGGGTAACTATCTCCAAATTAGAGCCGCCATCAGAGTGAACAACTCGTGACCATTTTGGCAAATTGAGAGGATAAGAGTTACGGCCCCATCTCTCTAAAAATCTTCCAATTATGGGCGGACGAACAATCAAACTTGTAGCCTTTGCATCCTTGTCATCTTTCTCCTTACAAATAAACAAGGCTGGTTCTTGCCCAATCTTCGAATCCTTGAAAAAAAGCATCATGATACCTATAAAAAAAAAAGTAAATAAATAAATCAATCAATAAGTGAAAAATAAATAAACAACAATTAAATAATTAAAAAAAAATCTCTACACTTGTATTACGTTACTCAGAAGATTATGCTTTGTATAATTTCATGCATGCCCTGCATGCCTTTATATAGAAAACTTCTGGGATAACAGACAAAAAAAGAAGGAGATTTGGCAAACCATTAAAATGCTGCCACCAAATAGATATTATTTGAAGACAGATTTTGCAACTCAAAAATGTCAAACACTGTCAGAACAGAGAAGACTAAAATGGCAACCAATCCAGCAATGCCCGCCGTCTCCTCTTCTGAATTTCTAAATCCTCTGACAAGATGCCACAAAAATCTTCTGAGGACTTCGAACAAACAAGAAGATAGTAACAAAGTCCAACAATGCTTGCTGGCTTCTCTTCCAAAATTCTAAATCCTCTGACAAGATGACCTAAAAATCAACCCTTGAGAATATTAGAGGCACTCAGTGGTTACCCTAAACCTACGTCCTGCCTGAGTTTCTACATGCTGTCAGAACGACCACTGCCAAAATAGACCAAGAGGATTACAGGTCTAACAATGCCAGCGAACTTCCTTTTCAAACTCGTGGTAATCCAGACCTCATTTCACAAAGCTGAATCCACCAAGATCTCAAACCAACAAAAATTGACAAAAACCCAAAAATTTCAAGAGCAAACACTCTGCCATGCGCCTCCACGCACCGCCAAAAGCTTCAGAGGATCGCGGCCTACTACTTCAAAACTGTACAAATCTAGACTTTATTTCACAAAAATAACATTACCATTTGATCCAGCGGCCCTAGATCGACAAAACCCAAAATTCTCAAGTCCAAATCATGAGCCATGCGCTGCCAGCAGCTCCAACAAATGAACACGCACTCCCACGCACCATCCTTACATTTACACTTGCCGGCTCGTCTCCTTCCACGCGCTCACACGCGCCGGCGAACTCTCACGTGCGTGCATGCGCCACGCGCTGACGCGCACTCCAGCGCTATGACATCACGGATGACGTCATCCTCCCCGAATCAGTTCAACCCGAAAAACCGACCCGGATCTGGACTGCATTTGTAAAAAAAAAAAAAAATGCTTTGACAAATTGGGACTTTAACTTTGACTTTGACAAAAAAGTCAAAATTTTCAAAACGGGCATGTCCCACTCAATTTTTCGCGTACTTTCCAATTTTTGAGGTCTGTTTCTTCAATCGAGACTCAAAAATTGCACAACAGTCCAATTTCTAAAAAAAATTGACTTTTGCACAAATTTTGACCAAAAGTCAAAATTTTTGAGATTGACCTATCTTACTCAATTTTTCACGTACTTTCTGATTTTGGGGGTCTATTTATTCATTTGAGAATCCAAAATTGCTCAAATAGTGTGATTCTACAACTATTGGCTTTGATGTAAACTTTGACTGAAAATCAAGATGTTCGAGCAAAGCTTGTCCTATCAGGTTTTCACAAAGATTTTGATTTTGAAATTTAGGTATTTGTTTTGGACTTAGAAACTACCAATCTGACCCACTTCTCCAAAGTACTAGCGGTGCCCAAAATTTAAGCTTTCAAGATCATAATTTGAGATCCATCCATTTGGTCTGGATTCCCTCAAAATTATCCTCCAGACTTGATCAAGGCTACCCTTTTAAAAAACAGATGAACTCTCACAAGTATGTCTCAAAATTGAAATTACATTAAGTCACTACTTCAGCCTACCATTTCCATTGGTGCCTACCAGTCTCCAACCTAACATTCTCATTCGGCGCCTACCGTTCTCATCCACCATTCTCACCAAAAGGTCTCGTCCGCCGTTCTTAACTACCCAACTACCGTTCTTCATCTCTTCACTATAAATAGAAGGGCCGGATCCACTAAAACCCATCAAGAAAAAAAACACACACACACACACACACACTGAATCATGAAATGAAGATTTGCTTCTTTTAAATTTTCAAATCCTCCTTCTCATAGCCAGTTCTCACTATGGCCTTGTCAGTCTCAATACCTAGTAGCCAAAACTGCTTCATAATCAATTTGAAATCAACCCCTTCATGGTTTAATAGTAACCCTTCTCACCACATCATCACTGTTTTAGGATTCAAACAAATTTTGTTTCCTTACATAATGACCACGTTTGTTCATAAAGTTATTCATAACAAGGTCTGCATCGACCTTCCATGCTTCCGTGGAATTGGTTGGCCAGGAAATCCAAGTCCAGCAGAGACACCTGTTCCTAAAATCAGGGCTTCCGTAGTCTCTCTCCAACTGTTTGGTCTCCCATCAGAAGTAGTGGTTCGGAACAAACAGCAGCTTGGCTGGTTTCTAAAACCAGGATCACAAGTTAGCTCCATCTTTCATTGGTTGTGCTTTCCCAACAAAGTTGCATTATGTGAAGGTGGTAAAAAGTGTTGGGGTATCCTATAAATTGTCTCCCATCCAACACTTATGATGACCTCCAAGGTACCAGCTCATCAGAAATTAGCCTTTGGTGTCGACGAATGGTCGCCAAAGCCTCATTCCATGTTTCCACCAACGCGGAGCCCAAATGTCATCATTGCTGGTACCACAAAACACACTTTCTGGAATTACTCCAACTTAAGATCAGCTTGAAGAATTTCAGAAAATATACTTCTAAAATTACTTCAACTTAATGTCCGTCAGTATGGTCCAGTTACACATGTGCATTCAACGACTTGTTGTTGGACCTCATTCAGCATGCAGCTAGTCCCACAGCTGAATGTGTACTTCCCAGAGACATCTACGCCAAAGAGTCCCCAACATGCAGGATCAGGGCCATGGTGTCAAATGTTTCACCCATTCACTTTGCTTCATCACCTTCTTCTTTGCCACCACCACCAGCAGACCCAAAATCCCTTCTGAAATTACCTCAACTTAACCTAAGTGATGCGATAACACAAGTGCATTCAACCACCCTCCCACATGTTCTCTCTGTGATCCGAAGTATACCCTTCAGATATAACTTCACCAGAAGTTCTTAAAAATAAGAGGCTAGCTCCAGAGCTCTGCTTGCTGTACCCAACCAACATTCTCACCTCTTCTCCATCTTCAACACCTTATGATCGCCACCAACGATCCAAAATATTCTTTTGAAATTACTTCAACTTAACCTTTGCTAAGAAAGCTCGGTCACGCGAGTACATTCAAATACCCGCAGTCCCCTTCTCGGTCTCATCAAAGCCTTTCATATGGGTGGGTCTACTCTTCTGAAATTACTTCATCCTGTTAAAAGCTCCACCACCTTCAACTATTTCACTAGAAGAGTCAAGCATAAAAATCCATTTTTTTCAAGACTCATTCACTCACCACACTCCAAAATTGTGTTCATGAATGAGTCTCGAAGGGGCATTTGTAGAGAGGGAAAATTTCTGACCTATCACAAGCTGACACATCATACTACCAAGTCCACAAAATACAACCAATTACAAAGCGCCACGTACTGCTGCTAGGTTTTGCTATCACTATTTAGAAACCAATAGAAATTTGCCAAGTGTCATTGAAATAAAGGCATGAAACTGCATCAGCATGCATAAGCGATGACATAAGCAGCCTTGCATGTGTAAGCAATGACACAAGCGATCCAGCACGTGTAAGCGATGACATAAGCAGACCAATTAGGCTGTGACAAGTGTCACCAATCAGACTCCGCCACGTGTTGCTCACCCACCCCTAAACTCCTATAAATAGAAGCCTTCCTAAGACATTTAGGAGGATGGAGACAGAAGGAAGAAGATATCTTGAGTTCAGAAATCCAGAAGCTCTGCCGGAATCAAATCCCAAAGCTTTCAAGAATTTCAAGAACTTCAACCTCGAATACAGACAACATTCGAAGCAAAATCATTCAAACCACTCGTCCAGGTTTCAAAGGTCACTAGAATTAAGCTCAAAAGCCTCTAGAAACATCAACAAACCACAAATCAGTGAAGCTCTAAGGATTCTAGCCTCTAAAGCCTTGAAGAACTTACACCATAAACCTTTAGAAAAGAAGAACGCACAAAGAACATACGAAGAACACGAAGAACAAAGAATTTCTAACAAGCTCATAGCCGGAGATTCATTGTAATTCTGTCTCAAAGATCTTCGATCCATTCCTCAACCAAATTGAAGGATATCTTGTGTTCGAATTAAAATCACATCACCACCATTCCAATCAACAAAACTTTCAAGGAGATCGAATTAGAGGATCACTCTTTTGTAATTACAGAGAATTGTACCACATATTCATCAATACAAATTCGCATTTGTGAAACTATTTGCTTGTTTGATTTATTTCGAACTAAGAATTTAGTCGTCTACAGTTATTTTTGGGACAATTGATTTTATTTAGACCAAAAAATTTTGTTGTGCTACCAATGTTTAATTGGGTATAAGTGTGTAATAGAAATTTTGTTTTTTGGTCAAAAAGATGTTCCGAATTTGGTTAGATTCATCTGAAACCAATTTTTTTTCCCTCCTATCTCTCTTTATTAAAATTTTGGGGTCTCCTTTCCACTTTGAGGCCTTAGGCAATTGCTTAACTCGCCTAGTGGTTGAGCCGGTCCTGAGTAGGACGATCGTCCATGGGAATGAGGGTCGTCCATCAGGAAGGCTCCTAGAGACCCCCCTAACACTTAGGAGATTCTCAAGTGTAAATTTGTCCACAAAGAGTTGGAGATGGAGCCACATGCTATTGTTCCAAGGCATGAGGGAGATTTAGGTTCATTTCTACAACTCCTTATTAAATACTTAACTTCCAATGACAGTTATACAAAAAGGTATAACTCCTATGGCGATTGTGGAAGTTATTCTTGAACCCTCTGACCTCCTAAAATATAGGAGAAGTTACAAATCTAATAACCGAATTCGAGGCGTACTATATAAACACTCATTCAGACAAGATAAATGTACGTTTTTACAATTCCTAAAAGATTGGAACTCCAGAACTTGAGAGAGAAACTAATTTTGGCATTGGAGGATTCTTGGCCAGTCCACCTCAGTCACCTTTGATCATTTGTTTTTTCTTTTTCAAACCTTCAAAACAATCGCTAGCCCTTTTGAAGCCCGAAGCATTCAGTCTATTGATTTTATTCAAATCATCAGTCTTAACCCTTAAAAAAGGTTTTTTTTTTCTTTTAAAAAAATAAAATAAAATAATTCTATAAAATAAAATTATAGAATTTAAATCCCCACGGAAATATCTTTTGAAATGATTTAATGGAATCATTACCTCTTTCATAACCATAAAAAAAGATGGCCAGTTATCATCAATATCTAGCCGGAGACAAGGATGTTAAATGGGGAAGATATCAGAGAATTGAAGTTGAAATTGATGTCAATAAACCAAGTGTAAATGGATTCAACTTTTGTGCACAAGTCTTTCCACAATATAACTTATGTGAATATGAATGGTGGGAAAAAAAATAGTGAGTCAATGTGAAAGTAAAAATTCACCAACCACATGGTTACACATATCATCAAATTGTCACAAAAAATTATCATGTAATATTTTTCTCTTAAAAAAATAGTAAAGTATTCGAGTGACACTTTTATTAAATTTGAATAATCTACTTGTAATACTATATTTTTGTTGAAGCTTCTTAAAAGACTTTGGGGAGGAATTTAAATTTTTTGGGAGACCAACTCTTAACAGATTTAATTTTGATATATAATACCGGTCTTATTAAATTTGTTTAGGTTAGGGGCCATGGCCTCAACATAGTTCTTCCCTTTCTTATCCTTCCATCACATGGGAATTTAGAATTAAGTTTTAAAATTATATGATTCAAATGTTTGAATATTATGAAATTATTTTCAATATTCCCTACAGGGGTAGCATTATGTCATTGTGACTCTCCTATTTTGTATGATTGTTAATCCACTTCTATTTTCTGTCACTATATGATTGGTAATCCAAAACAAGCAGAAGACCAAAAAATTAAACCCCTAAATTCTTTAGATTAGTGGTCTTCCAGACTTCCACAAGGACCACCACCATGTAGAGAAACATAACTATGGGCTAACACTCGCTATACACGGAAGTTTATGGTTCTAAAATTTTATTTATTAACATGTTTGAATCGCAAAAAACTATATATATTTTCTTTATTGCTTGCATAGTGGCATGTGTTCATTATTGCCTACAGAATAGCATGAAATGCATCTTTCTCATACATCCCAAATGGAAATTAAGAAAAATCAAATGTTAACACGAATACAATGGAAAAAAAAAATTGTTAAATCAAAGAATTTGTAGAAAACACCAAACGTAAATTTAAAACATGTTTATTTTGGATTACCTTAACCTAATTTTACAATTGATTTCAACTTTTCTTTATGATTCTTAATATTGAGAGGGTACACAAATCAAAAGATACGAAGTACAACTAGAAGCCTTTAATGCTAACCGCCTGACCCTACCAAACCCAATTTACTAATGGGTCTCAACTAGCACAGCGGTAACCATGTTTGCAGGATCCCAATATCAGCAATCACAAGTTCTAATCTCCAGCAGTTCCCTCTAACCCCAAATAGCAAATTCACCCCTTCAGTACAAGTAGTCAAACACAGAGACACGGAGTAAAAGCCTTCCCAGTATTTTCCAACAAAGCTAAGCTGGATCCCTTCCTATTACAACTCCTAACGTTACATGCATCCTCCAACATTTGATTTCATATCACAAACATCATTGCCCTAGAACGCGGCATTGCATACAATTTGTGCGTATCAACTGAAATCCAGTTAGCAAATTTCCCAATAAGCTAAACAGCAGTATGTGTCACAATCATATCACAAACCAACTATATTAAGCAGACATCATGAATCCAGCATAAAGTTTTACACATGCTCATACTTTCTTTACTAGTAGCCATTAATCACCTCCCCAAGAATAACAATAATCAAACAAATATTAAAAAATCTTGGGAAATAAAACTATAACCTGCACTTATATATATATATATATATAATATATATATATATATATATATATATATATAACAGAAGGCTTTGAAACTCCTACAATTTTCCACGTTAGCACAATATTTAAATAAAAATATCATTATATTTAAATAAAATTATTTTTTTAGTCCAAATTTAACAAGGGGTGAAACTCTATCTTTCTAACAGGTCCAAATTAAATTCAAACTCATCATTTTTTTAATCATTTTTTAAAGTAAAATTATTTTTGTTTAGTCCAAATTTAACATTGAGTGAAACTCTATCTCTTTAATAAGCCCAACTTAAACTCAAACTCATTATTATCATTTTTTTAAAACAAAATTATTTTTATTTAGCTCAAACTTAACAATGAGTGAAACCCTATCTCTCTAACAAGTCTAAATTAAACTCAAATTCAAACTTAAATGTTGATAAATTTTTTTTGAATAAATCCTATATTAAGATTATCCCAAATGTGGATTTATTTGGATAAATATAAAAATCAACTACTGATAAAGTTCAACTTCTTTGGATAATAGAACAATTTTACTGCAACTCATTTAAAAAGTAATTTTTGTACATATATCACCAAACTCTCTATAGCTGTTTTTTACAAAATAAAAAAACTTGCAATAATTGATATTATTCTTTTGAATGTAACTCATCTCTTCTTTTATATTTCTCTATTGTTTAGTCATCTATCTTTTGTTTTGTTTCAATAATTTCTAAGCAGTGAATCATCTGATTCTTTAATATTTTTTTGGTCTTTTAGAAGTTTTAATATCTGAATTTTTGAGTTTTTTTTTTTTTTTTTTTTTGTGCAGTAGTTAAAATTTTCTAACATATTTTTTGTAAGCTATTTCACGTTCAAGTAATGACGTTTTCATCAAACTTTTTCACAAATTGAAGTCATACAAGAGCAAATCATGCAATGATGTAGTTTCTTAATCAATTTAAGATTTTATAAAATTATTTTAGTCAACCTCACAAACATGTAGGTTCCTATGCATAGAACAGGTTAGCGACTAGCATGAACTAATAGATGTACTCACCATAATATTTGTCAAATATAGTTTATCAAATTTTCCTCTGTACTTTCAAATACCAATTGATGGTCTTTTTTCTTCTCACGTAAGGTGAGCTTTTTCCTCTACATGGGAGTCTCCTTCTCACTTTCTAGGTGAGACGTAGATGTGTGATTTGTCTTTTTCTCTAGTAGTTCATTTTTATTAGACTTCTTTCAGTTTTACGTTTCAATTATGGATTCGGATTTTGTTCAAAATTAACAAATATTACTTTGACGGAAGAGGAAGGGGAGGTTATTAGGGTTGGGACAGGGCATAGAGATAGGATGTTGGAAGAATGCTCTCTCAGTATGTTGGGGAGATTTCTCACAAATAGGTCTTATAACCAACGTGCAACCAAGGCTTTACTACATTCTGTGTGGAAGATGGGTTCAGATGTTCGTATTGTTGATGTTGGAGATGGTGTATTTCAACTTAAATTTTCCATGGAGAGCTAGCTGAAGTGGGTGCTAGCAAATGGTCCTTGGAGTTTTGAGGATCATCCATTGGTATTGTGTAGATGGGAAAGGGGTATGACTGCTAATTCTATTTGGTTTACTTCAATACCGATGTGGGTCCAGGTGTGGGGGATTCCTTTTGATTTGTTGTCAGAGGAGGTTGGGAGAGATACTGATAATGGATTGGGTACGGTTGTGGAGGTAGATTTGAAAGCTTTTTCATTAGATCAAGCTCGTTTTCTACGAGTATGGGTTGAATTGCCCTTGGAGATACCATTATGTCGAGGTGGAGTTGTTGCAAGTCCTGAAGGAGATAAGATCTATATTGGTTTCAAATATGAAAGATTAGTTGGGCTCTGTTTAAGTGTGGCCGGATTGGTTATAAAGCTAGAGTTTGTTCTTTTCAAGTTGATAATCAGCAAGGTCTCCCTTATGGTGAGTGGTTGAAGGTAGGTTCACGTAAAAATTATGCTTCTGCAAATACTGGTGGTAGTTTTGAGGGAAGGGAGGTTGACGTGCAAGAGGATCTGAGTCGTGGAGATTCATCTAAGTAGTTTGATAGAAATAATGTAAACCCGGTGATTGATAATGTTGGAGTGGTTTTAGAGCAGAATCGTCGCCAAGTTGACGGTGGATATAGTGTTGGTGTGCCGTTCAAGGGTGGTGCTGAGATTGGTTTGGCTACAAAGGTTGGAATGGTTGCATTAACCGCTGGAAAACATATTCCTGATTTTGAGGAGTTAATCTTTGAGCTTGATCAAGCTATCCAATCAAAGCCGGTTATTTTGAATTCAAAATCTATCCAAGTGGAGCAGTTGAAGGATAAGAGAGACATTTACTCAGGCTTGGTTGACATTGAGGTAATGGATGAAGATATAACTTCCTACAAACGTGTTTCAAAAGGAAAACAAGTGGAGCCGAGTAGCCTCTCGTGTCTTCAGTATGATGAATTTTGCTTTAAAGTTGGTAAGGGTAGTGGGCAAGAATGTAGTAATCTGGTTAAAGGTAGGCCTAAGAGATGTGGAAATAAAAATAAGAGTGGGTTGCTCTCTTTACAAGGCCCACTTTCTAGTGGTTCAGATGAATTTATGTTTAAAAAGCCCAATTTAAAGGATAATAATTCTGCTATTGGTGGAGAAGCTGGGCCTAAGAAAGGGACTTGGAAGAGGTTTCAAAACAAGCCATGGACTACTTTAGAATTGGCTCTTACTAATGTGCTTGGTCCAAAGAGGAATAGAAAAAAGATTTTAAATGAAGTAGAGAAAGCAGAATTGGCAAAAAAGAAAAATAAGGTGAGTAACAGTGAAGGTTTACATGCTCTTTTTGGTGTTGATCGCATTATATCGGCAGAGGTTGCTACACAACCCCATTGGGCATTATGAGTCTATTGAGTTGGAAATGTTGGTGGCTTGGGAACCGTCGGACAGTTCGTGCCTTAGAAAAGGTAATCAATAAACAAGATCCCAATATTGTCTTTTTAATGGAGACAAAATCTAGTTTGAATTGGATGCTTAAGGTCTGTGATTTGTGTAACTACAAAAATGGTCTTATTGTGCCTAGTAGGGGAAGTAGTGGTGGTTTAGCTTTATTTTGGAAGAAAGAGATTAGGCTTGATATTCAGACTTATTCTCATTCACATATTGATGCATGCGTAGATGGGGGAGTTGGTATTGGTTGGTGGCATCTTACAGGGTTTTATGATGAACTTGATACTTCTAAAAGGTGGGAGTCATGGAAAAAACTAAAACACTTGCATGGGACATCCTTTTTGCAATGGTTGGTGGCATCCTCTTTGCCACACATGATCAAGTTCAGCTACCTTCGAGAACCTGTTTAGTTTTTACATGTACATGTATACTTGAGAACTTAAATGAAAGGCCTAAAAAAAAGGAGTACCAAAATAGATTAGGTACAGACCTAGATTCTTGAGGTAGACGAATCCATCCCCAATACCTAGGAGAGTCACCACATACAATGGACATGCCCATTGCAGAAAGAAGGTAACATTTCTTACCACTCAATTTCTCTAGGAAAAAGCTCTGCCAGAAAGAAACGAAGAAGACCAGCTTAGATATATATATATATATATATATATATATATATATATATATATGTGTGTGTGTGTGTGTGTGTGTGTTAGAAATACTGAATTCAATAGTATTGTATTTTACATTAAAAGAATATACATGAGTGTCTTTAT
This sequence comes from Castanea mollissima, assembly GCA_014183005.1. Taxonomy (NCBI): domain Eukaryota; kingdom Viridiplantae; phylum Streptophyta; class Magnoliopsida; order Fagales; family Fagaceae; genus Castanea; species Castanea mollissima. Next base: position 23,455,225 of record JACAVU010000010.1, on the reverse strand, counting down.
ATAGGAGGCATATGAGTGTAGTATAAGTAAGAGTGTAGTACAAGAATGTGTGCTATACAAGTAATCTATTTGTGCCTAAAGCCCACAACACTATACACGTTAACAGCCCCCCTTAAACTCAAGGTGGATGTGAGACTAGCTTAAGGCTGTCAACCAAATCACGAACGCGTCCCTTAGGATGTGACTTGGTGAAGATATCTGCGAGTTGATCTTTGGAAGGGACGGAGAAGAGCTTAAGAGCACCATGGACAAGATGATAATAGAGAAAATGACAATCAATCTCGATGTGTTTAGTCCATTCATGGAAGATATCATTGTGAGCAATATGAATGGCACTCTGGTTGTCACAATAAAGAGGAGTAGCAGAGGATGTGGACACACAAAGTCCTTAGGAAGCTATCATTAGCCAAAGGAGCTTAGATGTGATATCAGCAAGGGTATGATATTCTGCTTCAGTACAAGAGCAGGCCATAATGGTTTGTTTCTTACTTCGCTAGGAAATCAAAGAAGAGCCAAGGAGAAAGCAAAAACCAGTGGTGGACTTACAATTAGTGGGATCTCCTGCCCAATAAGCATTAGAGAATGTACAGAGTACAAGAGGAGACTGAGCTGAGTAGAAAAGGCCATGGAAGAGAGTGTCCTTCAAGTATCGAAGAATGCGCAAAACAACAGCATAGTAAGTCGATCGTAGAGCAGACAGATACTGACTTACCTGATGAACGACATAGGAAATATCTAGACAAGTAACTGTGAGATAATCTAGGCTGCCAACCAATCGTCTATAAAGAAAATGATTAGACAATGGTTTCCCCCCTAGAGGGAGTCAGATGTGCATTAAGTTTAATTGGAATCTCAATAGTCTTGTTGTTAGTGAGTCCAGCTTGAGATAAAAGTTCAGAAGCATACTTGACTTGAGTAATATAAAGAACATCCTATGGAATGAGTGATTTCAAGACCCAAGAAATAACTGAGATGTCCAATATCTTTCATCTCAAATTGCTGACTGAGAAAATCCTTGAGTTCTTGAATGCCACTAAGGTCATTACCAGTTATGATCATATCATCCACATAGAGGAGAAGTAAAATGGCGCCTTTATCAATGCGATAAAGAATTGAGGCAGAGTCATAAGGACTGGCAATGTAACCCAAGCGAAAGATGGTGGAGCTAAACTTGGGAAACCAAGCTTATGGAGCTTGTTTAAGGCTATAAAGGGCACGTCGAAGGTGACAAACCTTGTTTGATTCAATAGAGAGAACAGAAAGAGGTTGCATATAGACTTCTTCACTCAAATCCCCATTAAGGAAGGCATTTTTAAAATCCATCTAAAAAAGATCTCAACAACAGTAGCAGTAACAGAAACTGGAGCAACAGGTGGAAGATGAAGATTGTCCATGGGAAATATATGCCCAACTCTAGGACCGGTCCCAAGCTCTTGTCCCATCCTCGAATCTTGCACACTACACCCAGAATAGTAAAAAAATAAGGCGATATCCTAGTTCACCTAATTTTCTCATAAAGCACAAATTATAAGATAGGTTAGGTACATGGAAGACCTTAGGAACAGACATGTTGGAGGTTGAGACAAAACCTAAACTATTTACATGCATGGTGGAACCATCAGCTATATGAATATTAAGAGGATGTGGTGTAGGGTCAAGTTTGGAGAATAAGGACGAGTAAGGTGTCATGTGATTGCAACAGGCAGAATTAAAAAGCCAAGTTTGAGACTTACCAGGTAAAACTAAGAGAGTAGTGGAAAGAGATGCATTACTACCTATACAAATAGCCTGAGCTATGATGTCTTATAGTTCAGCGAGTGAAAGGTTGATAGTGGATCCAGAAGACTAGGACTCAGCTAAAATGGAAGGCATCAGAGGAGTAGACCCAGTATTAGCAACTGCAGCAGTAGATTTGTTGTAATGGTAACAAGTCTCAATAGTGTGGCCAGGACATTTGCAAAAGTTGTAGAACTTTTTGTTGGTTTGGTTGTGATAATTGCTAGAGCTAGAGGGATCACTTGATTGCTGAGGTTGCTTTATGGGTGGAGCAGAAGGAGTAATAGGTAGAACATTAAACTTATTCTGGGCTTGAAGGGTTACAAGGAGAGCTTCTTCTTTAACCAACTCATTTACAACAGTATCAAGAAAGGGAAGAGGATTGCGATTAAGAAGCTGACCTCGAATGGGCTCATAGTCCTTATGAAGTGACATCAGTAACTCATTGAGATAAAAATTCATCTTTAATAGCAGCATATTGTTAAGCATCTTTTGAGCATGCCCAGGTTGGATCCAAAAAGGTCAATTTGGTCCCAAATGAAGCAAAGTTGGTCATAGTAGTCATTGATGGATTGCCCTGGTTCTTGCTTGAGTTGATGCAATTCAACCACTAATTGATATTTCATGGATCCGTGAGTAGTGGAGTATCTTTTGACCAACATATCCCTTGCTAATTTTGCATCATCAAAGTCACCCAACAGATTGGAGATGGAGGAGATGGAAGTGTTTTGAATCCATGTGAGGATCATGTGGTCATGACTACCCCCATTCAATCATGCAATTGAGGAAGGCAATATCTTCTTCACTTGCCCCCTTGACAGGAAAAGTGATTGCGCTAGTACAATATTGCCAAAGCATGTGACCCTTAAAAAAACTGCGCATAGCTTGAAACCAAGATAACTAATTCTTATTCCCCTCCATATACTATTGATGGGGCAAGGAAGAAAAATATAATTTTTATCCATTTAGAGACACAATATGCAAAAATAGACTGCAAATAAAAAATATACGTGAAAAACTAGATAAGGAGAACCTGGAAATATAAAATAGACTGCAAATATAAAATCAACAGTCAACGGTCAACGGCCTAGTCAAAGTCAATGGTCCACTCAGTTAATGGTCAAAGATGATGACGTCAACAAGATGACATGGTGCTAACATTAGCAAATGACTGAAAGCTTATGTAAGCTAGGGTTGATGTGGCACTGCTGACGTCACGGGTGACGTCAACCTGGATCAGTTGACGACGCGTGGGGCTTCCTCGATTGTGTAGATCGGTACAAGATGATCTTAGTGGTACTTGCAGAAAATTAATCGAAGCAATATTCACGGCGGTGATGAAAAAGGCAGTGGTTTTTACGATGTGGAACTCCTCAATGGTGGCGACTGCAGGTCTAGAACCCAAGGACGACGGTTGGAAGATATCGGAGATTCAATGGTGAAAGGATGCGGCAGCTACTGTGACGGCAAAAGCGATGTTGAGAATAGAGTAATACCAATAAAGACAAAACTGCTAAGAAAATGTCAGAGCAGTGGCTCTGATACCATGTTAGAAATACTGAATTCAATAGTATTGTATTTCACACTAAAAGAATATATATGAATGCCTTTATATAAGAGGCATATGAGTGCAGTACAAATAAATATGAGTGTATTAAAAGTAAGAGTGTAGTACAAGAATGTATGCTATATAAGTAATCTAGTTGGGCCTAAAGCCCACAACACTATACACATTAAAAATATATATGGTTTTGTTCAGCATGGTGCTGCTTTCACTGGCCACAAGCATACATTCAACAAAATCTTTTATAATTTGATCTAAGAGATAACAGCTCCTATAACTAAATTCATGCATGATCATACATAACTAATTCAAATCAAACACAATTTCGAGAGTCCATAGCAAAATCAAAACCAACCCACGACCTAATCTTGCTTCTTCCATGTGGATCAACCATAATACCTTTGAAGCGTGGTAGATTAGGATTGGGTTATTCGGGAGATTGAGGTAGAGCTGTTTCATAGTCATAGAAGAGAAATCCAAGTGAACCAATGATGATGATCGGGAAATGATGTCTGGCACATCGGATGGAACGATTTTCTCCTAGAGATTGTCCGACTCGATAGCTTTACGAAAATCGCAAGAAACTTCACACGCTTTGCACACTCCTTTAATACTTCCCATCAATAGTAATACTATGTCCGCCGACAGTTTTGTAATGCTCCGACAAACATTGCTTTCCTCTTCTAGATTTGGGAGAACCCACTTTGCCTCTAGCTCTGCACTCATCTTCTTCTTTCTCTCACACACACAGGTAGGTTTAGCAGAGTTGTCAAGAACTCAAGATTTCTATTAGCGAGAGGAAAAGTTGATTTTTTATATATTCAAATTGCAGTGCTCCCAGAACAGTGAACTATGAAGTATGAACTAAATAATGTTGAATAAAGGTAAAAAGAATCAACATGCGATATTGTACTGAAGTGAAGAATGGAGACAATATTGTCAATGTATCCCACTTTATTGAAAAAATAAATGGTATTTCCATTTTTTTCCTAACAAATATATATACATATATATACACAAACACATACACACTACGATTTAAGGGGCTTCCTTGGTTTGAATTCCTTATTTTTTAGTTTGAAAATGTCCTTACACCCCTATGTTTAAGTATAGACAAAACTAAAGAACAATCTAGTAAAAATGCAATTCTAACTCCTATTAAAATACATGGTCTTGAAACCCAGACCGTTTATTGAACCGTAAAAGGGAAAGGTTCAAGATTTTTGAGGTCGAACCGAAGTTGAACCAAGGTCAAATTGGTGTTAAACCGTGATGACGTTATAATTAATTTAATAATTATTTAAAATATAAATAATTATATTAAATTAGTACAAATATTTAAAAAATTAACTAAAACATTGCAATTAAATATAGAGATCTATTATTCTTTTATAGAAACAAAGAGATCTATCTTTCAAATGTATTTTCCATATCATAACTTTAAGAAATATTAAATCCTAGTAGTTTTTACGTTGATTAGTTAAATTTGTGATAAAATCTAATAATATAATAATTAGAATATTATATATATATATATATATATATATATATATATATATATATAATGGTATTTGTGTAATTGTGTAATTGTGTTGCATGTCCGCAACGTGGCACTTACAAAATTACAAATGCATTAATTTTTTTTTTTTTAAGTGATGAACGGATGATATTTTTGTTGCATTGCATGTCTACAACGTGGCCCACTAAGAATATAAGAATCAGGTATTCTCTTTAAAATAAAAATAAAGCATAAAAAGTTAAAAACTTCAACCACTAGCCAAGCAAAACGTGGCAACTCCAATAAATTCTTGGAAAAAGTTTATCTGCAATCTGAATTGGAGGAAGTATCTTCAAACTACAATGTGTCAATATCCGAAAGTGACACCTGTCCAACCCAATTAAAGCTCCAATTCAAGAGATAACACCCGTTAACTTAAACATTAGCCACTCGTTCTCTCTCTCAGCCACTCATTCTCTTCTCTCTTTTTTTCTTTCTTTCCTCTGATTCTATATCATCCTCACTCCCTCTCTCACATCTCTCTGTTTGGGATGGACGTTGGCGTGGCATGGCATGGACATTGACGTACACTAGTTCTCTCTCTTTTTTATTTTTATTTTTTTATTCTATCTTTGTCTTCATCCTCACTCCCTCTTTCACATCTCTGTTTTCTTCTTTTAAGAATACTACTGGAGCTGGGTTGGAAGTTGGCATGGGCATAGCGTGGAGATCGGCGAAGGCATGGCATGGCATGTGGCATGGTGAGATCGGTGTCATGTGCCTCGTGGCGGTGTGTGAATTTCGGGTGGGTTTTGGGTTTGATTTTTGGTGCCTCATGGTGGTAATGGGTTTGATTTCTGGTGGGTTTTTATGTGAATTTGCCGTGGTGGACTTGCTGTGGGGCTGAAAACGATTGAATAAAGGGAGAAAGGTTCTGGAACAAAAAAGGGAGATGGGGAACTGATTTGCGTTGAAGGATGCCATTCCTTTGTTGAGTCCATGAAGAACAGGATTTGGTTTGGTTCTCAATCATCTTTTGACTGTCAAACTTTCTCATGCGTTGAAGGAGAAAGAAAGAAAGGACTAAGTGATGGCAGTGAGAAATAATTAATTATTTTTTAATAAAAAAAAGATATAGAAAAGTAACTAACATTTGAGTTAATGGGTGTTATCTCTTGAATTTGAGATTTAGTTGGGTTGGACAGCTGTCACTCTCTAATATTGACATGTTGTAGTTTGAAGAGACTTCCTCCAATTCAGATTTCAAAGAAACTTTTTCCTAAATTCTCCCACCTACCCCAACTACTACCTTGACCACTTCTCTTTCTTTACTTTTGGCCACTGAAGCAATACTTCATTATTCAATCTTTCTCCTTTATGTTCTTTTGTTCTGTGTTGAACTCTCTGTCTCTCTCTACAGCAGATTTGAAGATTGTGAATCAGTGAAGCTTAAGCACCTCCAAAAATTATCAGATCTCCTTCTGATCTTTGATCTTCTTTGTTTTCTTTCGTTTCTTTTTCATTTCTTCTAGATCTAATCATAACTTCATACCGGTGTACCCAAAATTCACTAGAAAAGCTGAAACAAAATAAACTGTCTGAAACTCAAAAATCGGTCACGGTTTTTACAACAGTATGATCTGACCACGGTTCACACGGGTCTCTACTTTTTCCCCATAGAGCGGTTCTTGAAGCTAAAAAAACCGTAAAACTGAGAGGTTCGCGGTTTTTCTAGTTAGACTGTACGGTCTGGTTGGGTTTTTAAAACCATACTAAAATATTGTCTATAAAATAGGACTACTCTCCTATTAATTTTTAAATTGTTTTATCCACTTATTAGTTAGGTTCTCAAACTAAAATTTATATATATCATGCGAAGCACGTGTGATAAGGCTAGTATGTGTGTGTGTGTGTGTGTGTGTGTGTGTGTGTCTATATATATATATATATATTGGGATGCAAACATTTGTCCAACTTTTGAGGGTGTATGTTTCATGTCACAGTTGAACTATTACACCTTTTTAATATGCAAAATTCTAACGAATGCCCTAGGTTGCGTTTGAGAACTTAGATTTGGATTTGAATTTGAAATTAATAGATTTCAAATCAAGGGATTTCAAATCCATTGATCTCAGGAGTTATTTCAAATCTAAGTATTTTAAATGTTTAAAATTCTTGGTGGATTTGTCAAATCTAAATCCTTGACTTTTTTTTTAAATTTCTCAAACAAAGGATTTGGATTTAAGCACCCTCAAATCCAAATCCAAATCTAAGGGATCCAAACAGACCATTAAGGTATTAGTTAATAATCCATTTTAAAAAAATTATGAAAAAAGAAAAAAAATAGTAATTAATGTTTTGACTGTTTTTTTTTTTTTTTTTCATTTCTCATAAAAGTTGTGTCAAAACTTTTCTAAAATGGATTATTAACTAATGTCTTAAGGGCGCTTGTTAGCATGACCCTTTTAATATTGACCAAAATGGACTGTTAACCAATGCTTTGAGGATCCGTTTGTTATTGTTGTTTAAACAATAGTTTTCAGTGTTCAAATAATATTACACATATTTTCACATACTTTTTCACCCACACGTATTTCCAAAAAATATAAATAACGTTATTAGAAATCTTTTACCAAATGGGCTCTTAACTTCATTAAAACTTTCAAAATTTTCAATTAAGGTATTTGGTTATACTCAATTAAATAAAGCTTTGTTGATTGTCCATTTAAACAAGAATAAATTTTGGTAACAAATTTTGTTGTAGTCTAAGATTACAACTCTACTCAATATCTTTTTATTGGATGTGAATTTTGACAAATTTACTATTTGATTATTTTTCTTTTTAAATTCTCATTATTTGCAAAATCTTCGAAAGATCAAAGATCAATAGCTATGAAATCAATCAAATGTTTAAATTTCAAGTTTTGTAGTACAAAATTATGTATAAAAAATAGTTTATAGATCAAATAGTAAAAGATATTCGATTAGCATGAAATTTAAGATGTGTGTTAAGAGCATAAAAAAAAAAAACATGCAATTCAACATAAATTTTCAAAATCTGTAGTCATGTGTAATTTTTTAAGTGAGAGATATAGCCATAGGCTATAACCAAATTAGTAATTAAACTTTGTCCTTTAAACAATGCCTGTTTTTGCATATTGGTTGATTTTTATTTTATATTTAATCACATCATTATTTGAGAAAAAAAAACTAAAAGAAATAAAAGATAAAAGAAAATGAATTACAAAAATTAGGCATATTTAAGTATTGAACACATAGAATAAAAAATGTATTGCAACTAGGTTGATAAAATCTTTAATTCCTTAGAAAACATTTTATCACTAATACTGGTATTTTATTTAAGGTTTAACAATGAGTTTTATGGTTTCTCAAAAAAAAAAAAACAAAGAATTTTCTCTAATCAAAACCCTTAAATATAAGTATACTAAAACTACTAAAGAATTTCATATATTATTTTCACAAAATAGTGATATTGAGTGAGGCTTTTATAAGATTTGAAAAATATATTTGTCTATTTATTTTTATGAGATACTACAATTATTTTAAACTTAAGTTCCTTAAAAGACTAATTTATTTTTTAAGGGGGGTGATTTAAATTTTTTGGGAGACCAAGCTATTAAAAAATTTAAATGTTTTTATTAAAATTTGTTAAGGTCGGGGACAATAGTTTCAACATAGTTCCACCCCAGCTAACCCTTACAATACATTGGAATTTATAATTAAGTTTTAAAATAATATGATTTTAATGTTTAAATAATATGAAATTATTATTGTAAGGGCGAGTTTTGGATCCAAGGCCCAAAAAGCAACAGGATTAGGGCCCAAAGAGCCCAACACAATGAATTTGTAGAGAATGAGCTTGTAGGCTTGGCTTCGGTGGAAGGATTAACACGCAAAATTGATTAAGGATAGTAGAAAAGTAAAGAAAATTAAGTTGTATGCGAAGAAAATCACTCCTAGGACTTTATCGAGGTGAATAGTTATTGAATATATCCTTTCAAATTTTGTTACAATTTCAGTTCTAAGTTGCTACAGTATCTTCTCCCCCCATTTTTTCGATCTCTTTCATCTAGAGGGTCTCTCACATTATATAGTCCCCTTTAGATGATCTTGGCCCTCCAGTTGTTGGTCGCCCAAGCTACAACTTAAGTACTTATCCCATTAGACACCTTCTCAAACCTCTTGTAAATTGCGGCAATCAAGGCAACACTGTTCAGGGGTTTTCTCCACAAAAATGGGGTCAGGAGGTTTGGTGGGAACATTAAATATGATGGCAGTCACGATCTCTTCAGTCAGGGTTGGCCCCTTCCCCGATGTTCATTCTCTTCAGTGTGACCTCCTCTAGTAACGTGCCACTGAAGTGGCCTTACTGTCCGATGGTGTGATCTCCTCGGAGCTATAGTGGCCTCCTCGGCCTCGGGTATGACACGTGACTTGATCTCTTTATCAAATTTTTGTACCCCACAATAGCCCCTCAAAATTTCAATTTTTCCCTCTTGTCCGAGGAGAAAAAGTGGGGTTTTGATCTTAAATGATTGGTTCCACACACTTCTTTGTTTTTCCCATGTGAGAACGTCACTTCGCGTGTTCTGTAACTGCTCCTGACACTTTGGAGCCCATGATGTCTCATTAAATGCTCTAGGCGGCTGTTTTTTCCCCACGTCCTGTAGTGAGATGGAGATCCTATGGTTAGTATTTCCCCTCGAATTTTGGGCGGGATGACTCCCACCCAATTTTGCCTCTAATATAAGGCACATGGGGGGTCATTTCTCCTACTTTACAAATCTTCTAACTCTTAAGACTTCAGGAATTCTCAAACTTTGAAGACTTCCCAAATCTTTAGACCTTCAAGAAGCTTTTGAAGTGATCCTTGTCTTTATTCTCGTAATTTTTTTCATTCTTAGGCTCTTTTCTCCTCAGCCCTCTATTCCCTATTTCTTTTCCTCACAAAACTCCTTTCGCTTCATATAAGTCTCCTTAGATGGGTAGGTTTGCTTCCCTAATAGATTCTCCCGTTGGTATGGAGGGTATTAGGGCTTTGTACCACATTCCCCAGGACGTTTTCTTGCCGTACTACCCTCCGGGTAGGTGGCATACCCATAGAAGGGAAGGGGAGGTCGTCATTCCCATGATTGCCTTCATAGAAGGGGGGATGAGGTTACCCATAGGAAGGGTGACTAGGGACTACTTGATAGCCCATAGGATCTACCCTCATCAGTGCGCCCCAAACCTATTTAGAGTTTTGGGTAGTGTAGATGCTTTCAACAAGCAAATAGGGTTAAACCCCACTTGACACGACATTGTTTAGATGTACGAGTGCCATCAGCTCACAGACTCGGGGTATTACCTTAAGTCTAGGTCTTCTATCGTAAGGCTCGTCTCGTGTCTTTCCAAATCCAACAAGGGCATGAAAGATGACTTTCTAATTGTCTTGGGTGAACGACATGATAGTCTTCACTACCCAATCCGAGAGGGAGAGCCAAGTAGGGTACCCTAGGTTTATGCCTTTTAACATGGGCACAAGTTCTATAGTTTTGCTGCTTTCTCATCTCTTTTAGTGTTTTGTTTCTTTCTGATGAAGGGTTTCCTTATTCTGACCATTGTTTTAATTATCGGCTATTTTTGCAGATAAAAGATACATGGCCCCTAACCTTAACTTCGTCAACATCCCCGATCTCAATAGAATGTTAAGATCCAAGGTATTTGTAAGCGAGAATAGACAGTTGAGAGCCATCCATCTCATCCTCAATTTCAAGCCCCTATCCAAAAATTTCCAAGATGGGGCCACGCGATCAAAGCCAGTGATCCTCTGTTGGCTTGGATAGATGTCACAGTACCTGAGTTCCTAGCTAGAGAAGACATGCAAGTCGATCTGCCCTCCCACTGTACTCCCCTTGAGGCCATGGTCTCAAAAGAAGAAACAACTTCATCCTACCTGCCACTCGAGGTGATGATAGATCGATTTCAGCTCATGGAATACAAGGAGGAACAAGGAGAGCCTGTGATCTAGGTCTCGAACTTAAAAAATGAGCTCGACAGATCTTTTGTCGTCCATTCCCCCAAGCTTATCGTTGCTTGCTTGGGTAGCACTTCAAAAGAGGAGGACGACATGCCACTAGATAACAAGGAGAAAGGCTTGGATGATCTCCTTAAAACTAGGGGGTCGGCCTTTAAGGACGCCTTAAGGTCTCAACCTCATTTTACTCTTCCGTCTCCTCCTCCTCCAATTAATGTATTTGCTCTTGCCAACCTGAAGAAAAGGAAGAAGTATAAGAAGGCGCCTGAGGAGGGGGAGTTGGTCCTCCAAAAGGGGGGGGGGGGGTTCCCCCCAAGCAACAGAAGACGGTCAAGGGCAAGGGGAGGGCCTCCTCAATCAAGAGCAAGGAGGACCAAACCGTGGCCGAGGTGCGCCTTCAGAACCCAGCCTGAGACCCTCGAGTGGAGCTGGATGAGGTTGCCATACCATGGAACTATAGTATCAAGGAGTTCTAGAAAGGGCACGCCTACTACCTCGCCAAAGCCCTAGAGCAGCCTCTCCTATTGCTAAGGGACATGTTTGCGCTGAAGAATGTGAGGTAGCCAGATCTCTTTCTGTCTCTAAAAAGGGATTTGGCCTTTGTAAGTTTCTTGGCATGTCTTACTGGCATCATGCAAGGCCACATTTCTTTTACTCATTAATGTGTTCCCCTATTATTTCTGTGCAAGCTATCCAGGAGGTATTTATGGTCGAGGAGTGGGTGAAGGATGCCAAGAACAACGCCAAGGTCGAGGCCAACCTCCACGCCGAGACTAATAAGGCATTGGGTGCTGTTAAGTAGAAGAACCAAGGGCACAAAAGAGCCCTGAGGCCGACTTGAATAATGCCTAGGACCACGCTGAGAAGCAACGCAAAAAGCTCTATTATACTGAGATAAAGCTGGCCACAGTGAAACAGTAGGTTTTGGAGCTGAAGGCAAAACTGAGGAAGGCCAAGGAAGCTGCTCGAACGGCCAAGGAAGCCACGGAGGCCTCGGAGCTGGCATCCTACAACCTTGGGGTGCAAGAAATCGAGGTCCGTCTGTTGGAGGAACTGGTTAAGGTCTGCAGGGACTACTGCCAAGAGGTGTGGACAGAAGCACTCAACTTGGCAAGAGTCCTTGCTGCTTTGAAGTGGAGGAAGGCTGAGAATGTCTACTACCCTCCAGACATTTGTGAAGTTCTAGTTGCACTCCCATCTCCCACTGCCCTTGCATTAACCTTCTTTGAGCAGCCCCCTACCACCTAGGCCTTTCTTCCTCCTCTTGAGGTTTCCAAAGGGCCTGGCCAAGCTAGTGACCAAAGCTAGGTGGTTGAGGTGGCTAAGAGTAAGGGGGCTGGCCAGGGTGGTTCTTAGCCAGAGGATAAGGGCAAGGGCAAGGGTAAGGGCAAGGAGGTCAAGCCCCTGTCAAAGGCCAAAGGTCTAGAGGCCGCTCTCAAGCTCAAGGATACCACTTCTAAGGTTAAAGATGCTGCCCTCACGACAAAGGATGCTGACCCTAAATCCAAGGAGGCTGATTCCAAGGCCACTGATCCACTAATCTCCCAACTAGGTAGCAAAGAAGACCTTCCTCCTACCAAGGCGTAGCTTAGGATCTTTTTCTTCTACTTTTTTTTTTTTTTTTTTTTTTTTTTTTTTTTTTTTTACATGTAATCTTCCTTGGTTATGGCAGTTTGCCATGTTTAAGATGTATCTCCTTTCTTAATCAATGACAAGACATGAATTTTTGCTCCATAGCAAGTGAACTTTGTCTTTCTTTTTCCCTTTCCTTTACAATACTTGCATCTAAGTAGCTATGATGGATGTTCTGCCTTTTGCTGAGGGGTTAGGTTAATGAGGCTTCTAAGGGTGGAAAACCATGTCCTAACAAAAGGCTAACAGTAATGCATTGTTGTTAATTCAAATAGATCAACCCCATGTAAACAGTGAAGAGAATAACTATGTGTTAGCACTAAAAACTGCATAATCAATAGGAATGTTTAAGTCCCTAGAAACAAGCAAAACACTTAGTAGGAAAAAAAAAAAGGGGGCATTTGAGGTAACTTATTTTAGGAGTTCCTTATGAGTGAGGCATATGCCAAGGTCCCATTCTTGGTGAAATTGCAAAGTGTTATTTTTCTCAAAACCTGTGGTCTGAGGAGCCAAGCAAATAACTAAGGTTCTATCTAATACTTAAGCAAATAGCCAAGAATATTAATTTACCCAAGGCATGTGATCTGAGGGATCAGGCATAACCAAGGTTCTGTTTAACACTTAAGCAAATAACCAAAAATGATAGGCCAAAAACGTATTGACCCCTTGTGATGGATTAATTGATTAATTAGCCAAGTTTATTAATTAATCAAATTAACATGCAAACTCGTAGTAGCACAAACAAATCACCAATCAGACAAACAATCATGAAAGCATGAAAGAAAGATGCATATGCATGAAAGCAAGAAAGAAATGCGGATGCATGAAAGTATGATTCCAAAAACAGATAAGAAATCAAGCAAAGAGAGTCCTACTTTAGATAGACGAATTAAAGTAGAGGACAAATAGAAAAGAAAATTAATACTTAGGATCCTTTATCAGCCACACAGCACAAGTCTTTGGCCGTGAAGATGAAAAAGCACGTGTCCTTGTATGTCTACTAAAGGACATGGAAGAATTAGAATTCTCCTGAAATTAAGTTAAAAAGCTCAAAACTTTTAATAACTCACCAAGGATAGGTACAGAGCCTTTAGACAAAAGATGAGACCTATTGGACACTCGCTTATGAGGAAACAAATTGAAACAATTATGACGAGCATAACCAAAAACACCACAACGGTGACAAACATGAGCAGTTTTAGAACTACTTGGTACCCTAGAAGGAAATCTAACCTTAGAGGTTGACAGAGACCTCAACTTAGGACAATTTGGTCTAATATGACCAATAATGTGACAATGATGACAAGTGGGGACAAATTCAGAATTTTTATTCAACCTAGGAGGAGTTTTAGACATAGGTTTAAAAACTTCAGCGTTAACATCAGATTGATTACCTCTGTCTATCATAGCAATATTAGCCTTCAACTCTTCATTATTCTTTTTAAATAGGGGAATATAAAAATCTTTTTCTTTTGAGTTAGGCTCAACAATAAGTTTGGCACTAGTTAATTTTTCAACTTCAGTTTTAAATTCAACTAGTTGCTCTTCCAAACTCTTAATTTTGTCCACCTGAGATGAAATTTGATTTTTAAAATTCTCATTCAAATTATTGGCTTCATCCAATTTTGTAATCAAATCATCTTTTTCAAGTTTGACCTTTTTAAACTTAGCTTTTAATTTTGTAGAACATTCAAGGGATTTCATACAAAAATTAGCTTGCAATAGGCATCTTGAATATCATCATCACCATTCAATACAAGATCATGCAAATCAAAACAATCAAGAGTTTCCATGACAATAGGGGTCAATGGATCACATAACAATGATTAAACCCTAATCAGAGTGTGCCCACTCTGATACCACTTGATAGGCCAAAAACATATTGACTCATTGTGATGGATTAATTGATTAATTAGCCAAGTTTATTAATTAATTAAATTAACATGCAAACTCATGGTAGCACAAACAAATCGCCAATAAACTAAAGTGCAGCAGAAAATAAATTGACACGGTGATTTGTTTACGAATGGGGAAAACTTACAAGGCAAAAACCCCACCAGGTGATTTTAAGGTCACCACTCCCAAAATTTCACTATTATCACAACAAGCGGTTACAAGTAAAGAAATCCCAAGTACCTTACCAACCTACAGTTGAACCCTTAGCCCAATACCCAATTGGACTTGTTCTGTAGTGACAATTTCTCCTTTCAATGCACGGCTCCCAAGTACACGACTAACTAATTACGCGGATCTTAGTACGCGGCTCCCTTTGATTGTTGTAGTTGATTTGTAGCAGCTTCACATAGAAACACCAATAAGATCTTCAATTTTGGTGCAAGAGACTTTTCTTGGTTACAAAACTCAAAGGCGTACAAGAAACACAGCAAGAACTTTTTCTTCTATAAGAGAAGGCTAGGGTTTCAAAAAGAAAATCTTATGAAGCTCTCTAGGGTTAGGTTTTTCTTTTTCCACCTCCTTTAAATAGGAGCTTAATGGGCTCTCCTATTCCAAATAGGTTTACACAAACCTTGGGTTTTCCTAGTCCAATAAGAATTATATAAACCTAAAAACAAATAGCCTTTTTAAAATAAAAACAATGCTGGCTATAATCTGAATTCCGTAATCTCTATTAATCGAGACATCTGTCGAGCTTTAATGAATCTTGACAAATCGAGCTTCTATTGAGGAGGTATTGAGGCCTACAATTTGCACTTTTCTTAAGCAGTTCTTGAGTAATCTTCATCTCTTCAATTTAACCACTTGTAATGATCATCTTGAACTTACTTAGATATACTCAAATACAATTAAAGTACGTTTTGTTAAAGGATATGCCAATTACATAAAAATATGTCCTTAACAAAAAATATTAATTTACCCAAGGTATGTGGTCCGAGGAGATAGGCATGACTAATGTTCTGTTTAAAATTTAAACAAGTGATGAAGAGTATTAATTTATCCAACGCATGTGGTCTGAGGGACCAGGCATAACCAATGTTCTATTTAATGCTTAAGAAAATAACCAAGAATGTTATTTTACCCAAGGTATGTGGTCCAAGGAGCCAACCATAACCAATGTTCTGTTTAATATTCAAACAAGTGACTAAGAAGACACATAACTTCGACATAAACATGGCTGAATTGCTGTTCATTAATAGTAATACCTTCGCAGGTTATTTAGTTTCCAAGAGCGTGGTACAACATTCTTATCTATATCTTTTAGGTAGTCTGCTCCTATATCAGCTACTGAGGTGATACGGTATGACCCTTCCCAATTGGATCCTAACTTTCTCCATTCTGGGTTTTTTGCCATACCCAAAACCTTTCTCAATACCAAGTCCCCAAGGGCTAATGGTCTTAACTTCATACTGGAGTCATACCTCTGTTTGAGCTTTTGCCGATAATATGCTAATTGAACCATGACCCTTTCTCTTTGTTTTTCAATTAAATCCAAGCCTTTTTCTAATAGGTTCTCATTGCTATTCGAAGTGAATAAACTCATCCTCAGTGTTGGGAACCTAGTCTCTAAGGGGATTACAGCTTCGTCCCCATAAGTCATTGAAAATGGGGTTTCCCCTGTGGACTTGCGAGGGGTAGTCCGGTACGTTCAAGAACATGTGGTAGCTCTTCTACCTATTTACCCTTAGCATCATCCAACCTTTTCTTGAGTCCATTTATTATAAATTTATTGATAGCCTCAGTGTGTCCGTTCCCCTGTGGGTAAGCCGGAGTTAAGTATCTATTCTTGACCCCCAATTCACAGCAGTACCTTCTGAAGGCTTTGCTGTCAAACTGAAGTCCATTGTCTGAGATGAGGGTATGAGGAGTCCTAAATCGAGTAACAATATTCTTCCACACAAACCTCTTGGCATCTACATCCCTGATATTCCCCAGCGGCTCCGCTTCAACCCACTTGGTGAAGTAGTCAGTGCCGACCAAGAACCACCTTCTATTCCCCGCTGCTTTGAGGAAAGGCTCTACGATGTCCAAGCCCTATTGAGTGAAAGGCCAAGGACTAGACAGAGGGTTAAGCATACCTCCTGGCTGATGGATGTTTAGAGAAAATCTCTGGCAATGGCCATACTTCTTCACGTATTCTTGTGCCCCCCTTTGCATCTCTGGCCACCAATATCCTTGAGTGAGAGCCTTGTGAGACAATGACTTGCCTCCCGTATGGCTCCCACAAATCTCCTCATGTAGCTCCTCTAGGAATGGCTCTACTGCATCAAGGTGGACGCACAACAAGTATGGTCCAGAGAAAGAGTGCTTGTACAACTTCTGATTCTCGGACAATAAAAAACGAGGGGCTTTCCTCGGCACCTTATCGGCCTACACCTTCCCCTCGGGCAATACGTCATCTCTAAGGAACAGCATAATATGATCTATCCAACGAGGTCTAGTTCTGACTTGATGGATCTAAGCCTTCTCCCTCTTCAAATTAGTAGGTTTACACAAATCCTCAACCAGGATAATCCGAGGTAAGCTTTGTGTCAAGGAGGTTGCGAGCGTGGTGAGGGAGCCTGCATGCATGTTTCTACTTCTAAGGATTCGCTGTAAGGTGAAAGATTTGAACTGTGATTGCAGGTGCCTGGCTTGGCTTAAATATACTTGCACTCTTGAATCCTTAGCCTCCAACACTCCATTTACTTGACCAACAACCAGCCTTGAATTCGAGAACACCTCCACCGTTATACCTCCCATTTTCTAAACCATATTCATTCCCACCAATAAGGCTTTATACTCGGCCTCATTATTTGTGGATGAGAAGCTCAATCTTAAGGATTTCTCAATAATGATCATCTCGGGAGATATCACAACTAGCCCCATGCTAGATCCCCTTTGATTGGTCGCACCATTAATATATACTCTCCAAGTTAGAGGTTCTTGCAAGGACACCATCCCAATTGATTTTCCATTAATGTTCTACTCTTCTCCTTCCCTTTCTAGTGGAGATTCAGCAAACTCGTCTATCAAGTCTGTGAGAACTTGTCAATTAACAGAGGTACGAGGCATATACTTGATATCAAAAGCCCCTAGGATCGTCTCCCATTTGGCGACCCGTCTCATGTAATCAGCTCTCCAAAGTTAGGATTGAAGAGAAATTTGGATTAGAATTACAACTATGTGGGCTTGGAAGTAATGAAGGAGCTTGCGCATTGCATTCACCACCACTAAAATGGCTTTCTCCGAGGGTAAATAACGTATCTCTGCCTTATGTAGTGATTTGCTCATGTAATAAATTGGTTTTTGTACCCCATCATCAACCCGTATCAGCACTAGACTCACCGCTTTTGAGGCTACAACAATGAAGGCAAATAGGACCTTATTCTTTTTGGGTTTGGACATAATAAGTGGCCGAGAAAGGTACTTCTTCAGTTGTTAGAAGGCCGAGGAACTTTCCTCTATCCATTCAAGCCCCTTCCACTTATGCAACAACTAGAAGAAGGGTGTACACCTATTGGCTGACCGAGAAATGAACTGGTTCAAGGCAACATTCATTCTTGTCAGCTTTTAGACCTCTTTGGGATTCTGAAGGGGACACAGGTTGCTAATCTCTTTAATTTGATTTGGGTCAGCTTCAATTTTGCGGTGGGTGACCATATAACCCAAAAACTTGCCAAAGCCCATGCCGAAAGAACACTTGACAGCATTGAGGTGCAATTTGTGTTTCCTCAATATCTCAAAATATTCCTAAGGTTGACTAAATGCTTGGACTCTAATTTTATCTTCACCACCATATCGTCTATATACACCTCAATATTTTTGCTCAACTGAGGCTCAAACATCCTGGTCATCATCCTTTGGTAAGTAGACCCTGCATTTTTCAATCCAAAGGGCATCACTTGTAGTGATAATTCCCAGTGGATGTAAGAAAATCAATCTTTGCCTAATCGTCCAGAGCTAACAGTAGCTGATGATAGCCCTGAAAGGCGTCCAAAAAGCTCATCTGGGGGTGGCCTACAGTTGCATCCACCAATTGATCTAAGGCAGGGGGAAAAGGTCTTTTGGGCAAGTTTTATTTAAATCCGTAAAGTCTACACTCACCACTTCCTAATTTTCTTTTTCCCCACCACTGTGTTGGCCAGCTACTTGGGGTAAAATACCTCCTTTATGGCCCTAGCTTGCTTGAGCTTGAGTACTTGCCCCTTAATAGTGTTAGAATTTTTTCTAGATGAGCATCGAGGTGGTTGCTTCTTGAGGATGGCAAGGTGGAGGGTACGACTCCCATGGTGTGAAGCCATGGTCTTGCCACAATAGCAGTGTAGGGTAAGTAGGCATCTACCACGATGATGTTCACCTCCAGGACCTTTGTCCCTGTCTGAACGAGTAGTCGGATTTGGCCTTTTGGAAATATGATCTTCCCATCAAACCGTATTAGTAGGGAATCTTAGCAGGTCAGGTCCTCGGACCTCAGCTTCAATCCCTTATACAAGTCGGGGTACATGATCTCGACACCATTGCCTTGATCTACCAGCACCTTCTTAACGTCGTACCCTCCAATCTTGAGGGTAACCACCAGGGCATCATCGTGTGGCTGTAAGGTCCCAATCTTATCCTCCTCGAAAAAGCTCAAGGTTGGTTGGCCCTCTGATCTAGCCCTCTTCGAATTAGAGTGGGAGTCCCCCGTAGATGGTCGAGCTATAGACATCACCTTGAATGGCTGAGCACTAGTCTTCCCTAAGGCAATTAAGACGACACTGATCGTGCCCAAAGGTGGTCTTACGGAAGTATTTCCTTGAGCTCTTGACCCTGTCAAGCCACCCTGACTGTTGGGTTGGTACAAGAATTGTTTCAACTTTCCGCTTTGAACCAGCTGCTCTAGGTGATTCCATAAATTCCTGCAATTTTTTGTGGTGTGTCCTCGCTCCTAGTGGTATTGAAAATGAAGGTTTTGGTTGCGCTTCACGAGATCTCCTCCCATCTTGTTTGGCCAGTGAAAGTATGCTCATTCTTAATTTTCTCCAAGATTTGATGTACTGGCTCTTGGAACACCGTGTGACCACTTGGGCAGCTGTAGATGTGAATTTCTTGGTGAAATCTCTCTGAGGACGATTATTGTCATATTGGTCTGACCTAAAATCCCTTCTGTCTTGAAGGATCATCTTAGCTTTATCTTGTCCTTATTGTTGATCTTCCTTGACCCGCTTGTATTTGTCAATACGGTCCATGAGTTGATGCACACTCTCAACAGATTTCCCAGTCAAAGATTTCCTCAAGCCATGCTCGGCAGGTAGGTCGACCTTGAACGTCCTTATAGCCACTTCGTTGAAATTCTCATCTATCTCGTTGAACATTTCCCAGTATCTGTCGGAATACGTCTTCAGGATTTCCCTTTCTCGCATAGTCATGGACAACAAGGAGTCCAAAGGCTAAGGAACCCTACTACAAGTGACGAACCAAGATCCAAAGGCCTTTGTAAGCTCCTTAAAGGAGTTAATAGAGCCTTCCCTCACGCCATTGAACCATCTCATCGCTACGGGTCCCAAACTCAATAGGAATACCTTTCACATCGAGGTTTCATTCTTCAAGTGAACAACCATTCTCTGGTTGAAGTGGCTAAAATGCTCCACAAGGTCCATTTTGCCATTGTACATGGTGAACGTCAGTTGAGTCAACTGCCGAGAAAGCCTTCCTACCTCAATTCTATGGGTGAAGGGTGACTTGGAGATCTGGGTCAGGGCTTTGCTCATCGCATCGTTGCTCAGGCCCTCGCGAGACAGACTTTTCCCTTTCTACCTATCACAACGCTCCTCGTCGTAGGAAAAAGACTCACTAGGAGGAGTCATTGATCTGGGTTGGTAGCAATTATTACCATTATCATCAGAAGAAAGGCCAAAACTAGAGGGAGTTCCTCTGCGTCGCTTGCAGCGTAACTCCCTACGCAGACGGTCTATCTCTAACTACAGGCTCCTAGTATTTTCTTCATGAGAGATGTAACTCTTGCCTCGAGACTAGCCGTTACTTGTGCGTGTGGTATGCACGCTAACCTCCCGATCCCTTCTCTGCTTAAGGTTGAGAAAATGATCCTGACGTTGGTAGCCAACAGATTCCTCCCGATCGGGCCCCAAACTTACCATGGCTAGATGTTGATTTTACCAAAGCTCCAGCCTCCCCACAAACAACGCCAATTGTAAGGACGAGTTTTGGATCCCAAGCCCAAAAAACAATAGGACTAGGGCCCAAAGAGCTTAGCACAACAAATTTGTAGAGAATGGGTTTATAGGTTGTGCTTCGGTGGAAAGATCAATGTGCACAATTGATTAAGGATAGTAGGAAAGTAAAGAAAATTAAGCTATATACGAAGAAAACCAGTCCTCGACAAAGTTCGAGGAGAATAGTTCTTGAATATATTCCTTCAAATTTGGTTACAATTTTTGTTCTAAGTTGCTACAATATCTTACCCCCCATTTTTCAGATCTCTTTTCTCTGGAGGGTCTCTCACATTATATAGCCTCTTATAGATGATCTTGGCCCTCCAGTTGTTGGTCGCCCAGGCTACCATTTGAGTGCTTGTCCCATCAGACACCTTCCCAAACCCTTTTTGAGTTGCGGCAATCAAGGCAGCACTGTTCAGAGGTCTTCTCTACATAAATGCAGCTAGGAGGTTTGGTGAGAAGTATTAAATGTAGTAGCAGTTATCATCCATTTAGTCAGGGCTAACCCCTTTCCCCGAAGTTCCTTCTCTTCGGTGTGACCTCCTCTGGTAACGTGCCACTGAAATGGTCTTACCGTTCGAGGGTGTGATCTCCTCGAAACTATAGTAGCCTTCTCGGCCTCATGTATGACACATGGCTTGATCTCTTTATTAAATTTCTGTACCCTACAATTTTCATCATTGCCTACAAAGTCACAGTACATCAATGTGATTCTCCTATTTTGTACCATTATATGACTGTTAATGCATTCTTCTATTTACGATTGTACCATATTGTACTACAAGATTTGTCGAAAAATTGGACTAATAGTTTCTTCAATCAATATAACATGTCCTGAACTTCGTAACTTGTAGCTCATGGGCATTCCCGATTTCTCCCATAGAATTGAACTTCGATTCAAATCCTCTCTCCGCTTAAAGTCAGCGAAAAAAAAAAAAAAAAAAAAAAAAAAAAAAAAAACCTACCCCCACTAACATAGAAGAGCACTAATATCTAATTTACAGTTAGCCCAAGGGTTTTGAGTCTCAATTTTAGCTCCAAAGATCAAAATCAAGAACAATTTAAAAACTTTGGTTTTACTGGTAAGCTTGTAATTTAGATGTTCACAATTTGTCCATAAAGCAGAATACTATCACAATATTAGTTTGACAGTACATTAATAACGTAATATTGACACAATATAATGCTGACAACACAAAATTTATTAATGCTACATAGTGATAATAAAGCACAAATTTTATTAACCCCTTGTTGGCCTGATCTCGATCCCTTCAACAATAAGGCCAGACTTACACCTAAGAACTTCTACCTCCTTAAGTCCAAACTGCAGTTCATCAACTTCTCCTCCCTCATTAAAAAACTGACCGAACTCAATCTCTAGCCACCCATCATTTCTCTGTTTGGGACGTGAAGTGTGCTGCTGCTGCGGTAGTACAACCTGGTCTTCCGGGCCTGGCTCCACGATAGGCAGGTCCAAACTAACAGTCTGTTCATAAACTTCACCTGCTCCAGTAGTTCCAATTGAAGCCGTTGGAGGAGGGTGATTAAACCCATAGGCTTCCTCCGTCAACTTGTACACAAGGTAAGCAGCATAGTTTGTTTTTGGAGACAGCATGGAAGTACTCATCTTGCCATTGATGTCAAACCAAAACACATAATTAAGTGCAGCTACCTCTGGGAACCTATTTGGTTTTTATAATGTACAGAATTAAGATCTAAATAAAAAGCCTAAAATTAAAAATAAAAAAAAAGGAGTACTAAAATAGAGTAGGAACAGACCTGGAATTATGTAGAGACCCGGATTCAGGTAGAGAAACCCATCTCCAATACCGAGGATCATTACCCCATGCAATGGTGAGCTCCCTTGCAGGAAGATGGTAACATTTCTTACCACTCAATTTGTCCAAGAAAAAGCTCTGCTAGAAAGAAAGAAAATGAGCACAGATATGGTTACATTCAACATGGTGCTACTATCACTGGCCAGAAGCATACATTCAACGAAATCTTTCATAATTTGATCTCAGAGATAGCAAGTCCGTTTTCTGTGTTTTTTTGTTTTTGATTCTGTTATTCTATTTACTGATGGTGCTATAACTTAATTCATGCATGATCAAAAAACAAATTTAAACCAAACACAATTTCGAGAGTCCATAGTGAAACCAACCCACCAAATCTTACTGCTTACATGTGGAGGTAATTTGCAGGCTAGCATTAGTGAAGGAAAGAAATCATAAGTTGAAATACGTTTGAAACAATATTGCCAACTAGCATCTCGAGTTTTATAAGCTCAATTTCCATCTAGAAATCAAGCTCAAAGACTTGATTTCCACTTGCTGATTTGGAAGTATAATGCCACTTGGATCTCGAGTCTTATAGACTCAATTTCTATGTGGTAAAAGTGGCTCCATCCCCGTGGAAAATTTTTCCACGTCCCTGTATGACAAAGTCTTGAACTTGAGTATTAGCAGCTTGAGTTTTGCATTGATCTCGAGTTTTAAACACTCGAGATGCTAGTTTCCCGGATAGTTTTGAAATGTGACAACTCACGAAATTGTTAGACATTTAAGATTAATTGGAAAAGAAATTCCTTCCATGTGGATCAGACTTACCAGGTTATTAATTTTCAAAGTTGTTAGCCATGTGAAGATTAACTATTGAGTTTAAGGGGGGCTAGCATAGCATACAACAAGTATGTGAACCAAAGCCTCACAGTCATACAAAATTGGAGAAAAACCTAGAAAGCTCAGAAGCTAAATTGACGGGCATATTATGCCACTGTCAGTTTGTTAACATTCTGTAATTAAATTTGTGGTAGTTTTAGCATTACTATTATGATGATTTGATCAAGAACTAACCACAACATATGTTCAATGTTGGTGTAGAAAGACAGGTATTGGGTATAAGCTGTTTACACAGGTTTGTGTCCCAAGGAATGCAAGCTTGTCCATAAATTTCACATACCCATTAATGCACAAGTCGGACGTTTGTGATCTCTGCCATACACAATTAGGACCAACATTCAAGAACTGACCCTTTGTTTCTGCTTTGCTTATTTTCATTCAACGAATTCAGAAACAGAATTAAGACTTCTACAAGGGGAAAATTGTTTGAAACTGAATTGACCCTAGTATATAACTTACTGAAGCAAACCAAATAGTTATAGCATATCATATCAAACATTTAAGTAGTTATTATTAACTCCGTACCTTTTTAGCGTCATCGATTAGAATGGGATTATCGGAGAGACTGAGGTAGAACCGTTTCTTAGAAGAAAAATTCAAGGAATCCGATGATGATGATTGAGCAATGATGGCCTGATAATCGGAAGGCAAGAACTTTTCCCAGACATCGTTGGATTCTGCAGCCGAACGGAATATAGAAGAAACCGCACAAGCTCTGCACGCATCCATAGGAGTGGTCAGTGCTACTATGTCTGATATGCATCCCTCCGGTAATACTGAAATGCCCTCACCGCAGGGAGGACCACTCTTTTCTCCTCTCTCTTTTTCCATCATTTTCTTTTCACCTCTCTCTCCTTGTCTCACATTCACATACATGTCACTGTTTTTTGGGCTTTATTTGCTTATTGCTTAAGCTCCGTTTGCTTATTGCTTAAGCTTTTTTTTTTTTTTTTTTTTTTTTTTTTTTTTTTTTTTTAACCAGCGTGTTAGATCATCCATATCAGCTCCTCCATTTTACACATTCACATTTACACTAAAAACCCACTTTTTCTATTTTACACATTTAATTTTACAAAACCTCCACATTAGTTCATCTATCCTATCATCCTTTTTAATTAAATAATTAATTTTCTTTAATATTTTATTAATTTACACCAACTAACTCTTAAATTACCGCTTTCTCTCTCTCCCAGCTCATTTCTCACTTTTGCTCTCTCTCTCCAAACCCATCTCTCAGACTCTCCCTCTCCCTCTCCCTCTCCATCAACTACCTCTCGGATCACCACCTCAGATCAGCGTCCGCGAGTTCGATCGGTGAGCTCAGATCACCATCCGCGAGCTCCGATCGGCAATCCGAGAGCGATCGGAGCTCGCGGATCGCTTCGATCGCGATCTGCGAGCTATGATCGGCGATCGCGATTGCTCTCGGATCGGCGATCCGCGAGCTCCGATCGGCGATCGCGATTGCTCTCAGATTGGCGATCCACGAGCTTCGATCGCGATCCGCGAGCTTCAATCGGCGATCCGCGAGCTCCGATCGCGATCCGCGAGCTCCGATCGCGATCCGCGAGCTCCGATCGCCGATCCTCGAGCTCCGATTGCCGATCCGCCAGCTCCGATCCAGCGTCTGCCAGCTCCGATCCACGGCAAGACCCACGAGCTTCGACCAGTCAAGCACCGATCCATGTTTGTTTGTGTATGTCTGTATTTTTTTTTTCTTGAGCAAAGTTTATATCTGTATATTTTGTGTTGAGAAAAAGATGAGAGGATGAGTTTGTTGCAAACGGATCAGAGAGAGAAAAAAAGGAGCGAAGGAAAATCATAAAATATTGTATAAACGAACTACAGT
Source organism: Castanea mollissima (assembly GCA_014183005.1). Lineage (NCBI taxonomy): Eukaryota > Viridiplantae > Streptophyta > Magnoliopsida > Fagales > Fagaceae > Castanea > Castanea mollissima. Next base: position 23,430,035 of record JACAVU010000010.1, on the reverse strand, counting down.
AACCGTGTATATTTACACGGTACTGTAGCTCGGGGATGGGTTTACTCTATTTTAACCAGTTTTAGCTCTACTGATGTAGCTCAAAATGTGTAAAATTGGAAAAAATTTGCATTATACATTATTTTAGATACAGTGATGTGGATGCTCTTATGCATTGTTCATTGGCCAAGATATGTATTTAGCCCGTGAGCAGTGCTCAACAGTAATAAACAGGAAAAATAATTATTTTTTTATTATTTATAATTTTCAGTAAAATAAGTGGTATCTAAACGCATACTAGCTAAGTTTTTTTTTTTTTTTTTCCAATGGTCATAGATAGGTTTGACTATTTTTTTAAGACTCGGATAGGTTTCATTTTGAATGTTCTAGGGTGCTTCAATTTTCTTGAGGGTGTATTATAAAATTTTAGGATAATAACACTCCCCACCAATCCCTTGAGATTAAGAGAATTCAAACTTAAAAGAAAAAAAAAAATATTTTCTTCTTATTGACATTGGATTGGTCAAACTTTGTTATAATATTAAAAAAAAAAATTGTATACTAATTTTTCCTTTGTTTAAAGGCTAATTTCAAGAATTATCCTCAATTTTAAAATTAAATTTCATTGTATTAAACTTTTAATTAAAGTGTATTTTAAAATATTTTAAGTATGGATTTTGTTTTTTTTCTTTTTCTTTTTTCCACGGGTTATGGAGAGATTTGTGGTTGTAAGTGTTTTGGTGCTTGATGAATTTTGTATTTTTTTGTATTTTAAATTTATCAATTATTTTTTTATTAATTGTGGTTAAACTATTGTAAAGAGATTCTTATAGAAATTTAGAATATTTCATTACTTTTTGGAAAAAGTTTAGTTACAAAATTTGTTGTAACTTAAGGTTACAAACTCACTCAATAAAATAAATATTACAACATATTTTGAAAATCTAACTGTTGAATTGCATGTTCTTTACGCTTTTAATACACATGTTAAATTTTATGTCAATTAGATATTATTTACTATATAATCTATAAGCACATATTTTTTACATAATTTTAAATTACAAAAACTTGCAATTTAAAAAATTTGTTGATGACATAACTATTGATCTTTAATTTTCTTAAAATTTTGCAAGTATGAAGGATATAAGAAGAAGATGTAATCTAATGGTAGATTTGTCAAAATTCACCTCCAATAAAAAGATATTAAATAAGTTTGTAGCCAAAGAGTACAACTAATTTTATAGCTAAACTTTGTCCTTACGTTTATATGTATATATATATATATATAAAATAGAAATTTTACTTTAACCAAATCTAAGTGTATATATGTGTGAACCTCCCTCGTAGATACTTGAACTCCGGCTCTTGCTCCACACCCCTCACAAACGTTTATATTTGTAGAGTGACCGTCGCACCAAGAGGAGGAGTGTTAACTTTTTTTTCAAACCTCAAGGGAGGGATGTCTTTACCATTCAGGTTTGAGGTTGAATGTCATTCCCTCAAACCTCAAAGGAGGGGAGTGTAATTACTCCAAAAATTTATTTTAAGAATAGTCCCACAATCACAAACTATTTTACAACATTTTTTATAGACTTTTGTTGTGGTCAATTTTTACTAGCTCTCATCTAGATCTACTAACTAACATCATCTTTTTTTGCTTACCAAAAACTATTTACCACATCAACATTATGAAAAAAAAGTTCATAACTAGAATTTTTCTTATTTCAATATAGGGATGTTCATGGGTTGGATTTCAACAAATTGCCCACCAATATGTCACTTGATCCAATTTGGCCAATTCTATAAGGTCTTATAAACCCAAACATACTGTTAATTAGTGGGATATGGATTTTCAATAGGCAAACCTTCATATTTTCAATGGTTAGATTAGTTGAAGTTACTATCCTCCTTATCGTTAGTGGCACGTTGGAGAGATACTGATAGATTTGGTAGAAATTTCTCTAGATTCAGTGGAGATCTCATTAGATCGGTGAAGATCTCGTCAAATATAGTGAGATCTTTGTTGGATTTAGCAAGATCTGAATTGTGAAAAAAATGGTGGCAAGGCATACAAGGATGAACGACTATAAGCAATGGTGGGTTGGCTGGAGTCTTTTTTTTAATTTATAGAATCAACATGAAGTTGTTTTGATGAAATAAAGCTAAGAAGCATCATGAATTACAAAAGGCAAAACCTCATGAGGAACATCTTCAAAGCCAGACCTAAAGGTCCTCTACATCTAACCTTTCTTGCCAAGGCATGTGCAACACTTTGCTTAACATGACAAACAAATTTTACCTTTCTAGAAGAAGAAAACCACCACTCGAATTGATATTAATTGGTTTGAATGATCTACACCCACCATTGATTGTCACGCTGTGGCTCTCAATTTTGATGACTCTGGATTAGGCAATTTTGTAAGATCTGAACTTAAGCTTTTTGGATAACTTGATAGTTAGGGGTAGAGAGATTTATATCCTGGATGTCTCTCTTGAAAGTATCATTAGATGTTAACTAGTTTAACTACAAGGCTCTAGGCAAGCCTAAGTTGCATAACCCTACACCACCACACACTTTTGGTGTGGTGGTTACTCCACAAGTATAAATGCTTGTGAGGTGTGAGAGATAAGGGCCGGGATTCAAATCTCCAAGAGAGAGCTTCACATATATATACACTTAGATTAGACTAGGATAGAAATTCTATCTTATATTTATATATAATAAAAAAAAACCTACATTTAATATATGATTTTTTTTTTTTCAAAAGAAGGTGCTGAGAGCATTTAATGTGCTCAAGGCATCTGTAATTTATTTTGGTAATTCTATGTATGATTTATTTGGTTTTTATCCAACTCATTCTAATTGTGTTTTCAAAATTTGTTTGATTTATTTGGTTTTTAGTTTTTACCAAACTCATTCCAATTGTGTTTTCAATTTTTACCCAACTAGTATCTAAGTTAAAGTGTGCCTAAGGGTTTTCAGGCTCAATTATATCTCCAAAATCAAGAACAATGACAAAGAACACAGTCGGAAGGGTAAAAATATGGTTTTACTGATAAGCATGTAGTTTTAGATATTCAAAATTTTGTCAATAAAGGAAGATATTAACACAATATAAGTTTTATAGTACATTAATGCCACTTTGTGCCACTTAGTGATGATAAAGCACAAATTTAATTATCCCATTGTTGGCCTGATCTCGATCCCTTCAACAATGAGGCCAGACTTCCACCCACCATCTTCTACCTCCATAAGTCTAATCTGCAGTTCATCATCTTGTCCTCCCTCATTGAAAAACTCACCCAAGTCAATCTCTAACCACCCATCTTTTCTCGGCTTGAGACATGAAATTTGCGGCTGCTCCGGAAGTAGAATCTGGTCATCCAGGCTTGGCTCCCCCAGGTCCAAACAAACAGATTTTTCATAAGCTTCACCTCCTCCAGTAGTTCCAACTGAAGCCTTGAAAGGAGGATTATCAAATCCATAGTTTCTGCTCCTAAACTTAAACACAAGGTAAGCGGCATAGTTTGTTTTCGGAGACAGCATGGAAGTACTCATCTTGCCACAGATTTCAAACCAACACACATCGAGAAGTTCAGCAACCTCTGGGAACCTGTTTGATTTTTACATGTACATAATTAAGAATTAAATGAAAAGCCTCAAAAAAAAAAAAAAAAAGAAAAAAAAAAAGAAAAGAAAAAAGGAGTACTAAAAGTGAGGGAGTGAGAGAGGACCATACCTGGATTCAGGTAGAGAAACCCAACTCCAATACTCAGGAGTGCTACCCCATACGATGGAAAGGTCCCTTGCAGCAAGAAGGTAACATTTCTTACCACTCAATTTGTCCAAGAAAAAGCTCTGTTGAAAGACAGAAAGTAGATGAGCATAGATATGGTTCTATTCAGCATGGTGCTGCGTTCACTGGCCACAAGCATACATTTAATGAACCATATCTATGCAGCACCATGCTCATCTATTCGCTGTTTGTGCTATACCTCAATTATTGCCGGATCACATAACCAATTCAAATCAAACACAACTTCGAGTACACAGAGAAACCAACCCACCCAATCTTGCTGCTTTCATGTGGATCAGACTTACCAGGTTAAAAAATTTCAAAGCTTTTGGCCATATAAAGATTTAAGTTTTGAGTTTCAAGGAGGCTGGCATAGCATAAAATAAGTATGTCTGAAATATGTGAACCAGAGCCTCACACAAAATTGGAGAAAGATGCAGAGAGTTCAATAGATAACTCAGTAACATTAGTTGTAACTTTAACATTAGTTTAACATATAAATATAATAGGATTGTTTGGTTAAGGAGTACCTTTTTATTGTCATCGATCAAGATGGGGTTATTGGAGAGACTAAGGTAGATCTGTTTCTTAGAACACAAGTTCAAGGAATCCGATGATGATGATGATCGAGCAATGATGGCTTGATAATCGGACGGCAAGAAACTCTCCCAGACAGCGTTGGACTCTGCAGCCTCACGGAATATACGAGAAACCGCACACTCTCTGCAAGCATCCTTAGGACTCGTCAATGAAACTATGTCTGATATGCATCCCTCTGGTAATACTGATATGTCTGCACCCAAAGGTGGACCATTTCTTTCTCCTTCTCTCTCTATTTCCATCATTTTCTTCTCCTATGTTTCTCTCTCTCACTTTTTTTCTTTTTGGCTTTAATTGCTTATTGCTTAACGGTTAAGTTTTTGTTCTCGTAGGACTAAATTTTCAAAGAAGATAGTAACTTATTTTCTTCTCCTCTTGCTAGGATTGCTTTTTCTCATCTAGGGTGAGACTTTCCTCTACTTTTGTGTCCGTAGATTTTCTTAGTCCAACTTTAGTAAAGTGTGTGGCCATAACTTTATCTTTAACTTTGTTATTTTTTCTCTCTCTATTTGTTCTCAGAGTTTCTTTTGTCCTCAGTGTTTTTCTCTTCCCTTCCTATTTGTTCTCGGAGTTTCTTTTGTCTTTACTGTTTTTCTCTTCCCTTCCTATTTGTTCTCAGTTTCTTTGTCCTTAGTGTTCTTTATTGTATTTTTGTCCTTAGTTTTCTTTTTCTTTCCTTATCCATCATGGACTCGGACTTCATTGAGAGATTACAGCGCATCAATTTAACCTCTGAGGAGGGTGAGGCTATTACAGTTCGTTCAGATCACCGTGAGAAGATTCTTGAGCAGTGCAACCTCAGTCTTATTGGTCGATTCCTTACAGCAAAACCCATCAATCTTTGTGCGGCAAAGAATCTTTTAAGGTCTGTTTGAAAGTTTTGTCAGGATCTGAAGATTACTGATGTTGGAGATGGGCTTATTCAGTTCAAGTTTGCCATGGAGAGCCAATTATTATGGGTTGTCAACAATGGGGGATGGAGTTTTGACAATCACATACTGCTTCTTAGACGCTGGGAGAAAGGGATGACGGCATTTTCAGTTCAGTTTCTCCAAATCCCTATATGGGTTCAGGTATGGGATTACCTTTTGATTTAATTAATGTAGAGGCGGGTAGGGATATTGGTAATGGTATTAGCTATGTTGTTGACATAGATTGTAAAGCTATTTCATCTTAACAAGCCCATTTTCTTCGAATACGAGTTGAGATGCCATTAGACAAACCTATCGGAGAGGGGCTCCTGTTATTAGTCCAGAGGGGGATAAAGTGTGGGTAGCTTTTCAATATGAACGTCTTCTTAGGCTCTGTTTCAATTGTGTTTTTTTGGGGCATGAAGCAAAGGTTTGTTCTATGCCCAGATTTGGTGAGGGCAATGAGAGTCCATATGGTGATTGGCTAAGAGCAGGTTTTCGTCGGCAGAAGGAAGCAAGGGGATGAAGAACACCTAGCCCACCCAGGAGGAATATGGATAAGTCTATTCGCAGGGATAAAGATCCACCACAATCAATTTCAAAATCTGGGATTTTACAAGGCAATTCTCCAACTGTTGCAACTGTTACTGAATGTGGGACATCTAATGGTAATTCTTCAACTGCTATCACGGTTACAGATAATGTGGATAATGATCTTGCAATTATTCCGGGATTGGGTGGATATGATTCTCTGTATCTGTGTACTTCGGAGATTAATGAAATAAGTCCTGAAATCGTGGTTCACACTCATGCTATTGAGATGAAGCACAGCTCCAAAAAAAATGAAGCCAGTTGGATTAACGTACCAATTGCGTTTGAGGGTAATTTGGTGGATCCTAAAAAATCTTCTCTGAGGCAATGAAAACGCATTCTTAGGAGTTCGAATAACACAACCGCAAGTACAGTTACTCCTAAACTTCCAAGTTTATCAAAACGTACATCTTCACAGTATGGTTCTCTAGATTCACACACTCACAAGAAACAATTGTTAAGTAAGGAAAGACTTAGTATAATGCATACTTAGAAGCTGCCTGGATCATTGAAGACATTGGTTTAATTAGAGATAGTTTTTGTTTTATTTCTTTTCATAGTATCCCTTTGCGATGTAATCGTGCTACATTAGCTTTAGCTAGTTCTGCAAAAGAGAATGAGAAGGCTATTGTTTAATTAGAAGAATACCCATCTTTCCTAGTGTACAAAATGATTTAATTGAATAAAGTCTACTATCGTTCTCCCCCAAAAAAAAAGTTTTTGTTCTCTCTACGGTCTGATTTTTTTAAAAGCAGTGAATATAAATTATTTTACAATATATTTTATAAATAATGTTGTAGTTGCACTATGATTATATAATATCGATCACATTGCAAAGTACATTCCTAAAGTTTAGAGTTGCTTAGATTTGGCCTTCTTATTTCTTCAAATACATTTTTCAACAAATTCTCTATCATTTTTCTATCCCATTTAAATATTATTTATTCCTTTTTTCTTTAATATTTCTTTTTCAATCTTCCTTCATTCATCTAATTTTAATGAGAAGTACTACGTTCTTAACATTTTACAATATTTTCACAACAAATCATACGTGGTAAGTTATTATTGATTTTAATTTGAACACATCACTTAAATTTTTTTTTTCTCATCACTATTAGTTAGTAACAACCTACCACTTAAGATTTATTGTGAAAGTATTGTGAAAATATTGTAATAGCATTTCTTAAATTTAATTTCTTATTCCTTATTTTATTTTTCTTTTATCTTTTTTTTTCATCCACATGTTTCTTTTCTCTCTTTTTTCCCCTATTTTTTTTCTCCTCCACACATGTATTCTTTCCCTTATCTCTATCTTCACTTTTCTTTTTTCTTTTATTCTCTACCACTTCGTCTACTCCAGAATATTCAAGAATCTCTCTCTCTCTCTCTCTCTCTCTCTCTCTCTCTCTCTCTCTCTCTCTCTCCAGAATAGGAGGTCATCAAACTTAGAGAGCTACTGTTCATTAGCAACCAATTTTTTGCTAGTGAACAGTGAATTAGAGAGACTGCTAGAGCACATTTTTGTGGGTTTGCTCTCCAAATTTTGGGTTTAGAGAGCTTGTTGGAGATGCTCTTACTCATGATATAGCTTACGAGTATCAAAAAGACCATTTGTAAATGTAATTTTAGTTACATTAAAATTTTTTTTTATTAAAATGCAAAACCCACATATTACCAAAAGAAACAACAAAATCATTTCAGTTCATTAACTTTTCTTTCATTCATTCCAATCGGTTTATATTTAATTAAGCTCTATGCATCTACTATTGTTAAATGTTGTGATTAATCACCACCGCACACCCTTGGTGCGATGGTCACTCCACAGGTATAAATGCTTGTAGAGTGTGAGGGGCAAGGGCCGAGATTCAAGTCTTCAGGAGGGAGCTTCACACACATATACATTTAGATTAGGTTAGAGTAGAAATTCTATCTTGTATAAAAAAATAAAAAATTATTATGATTAATCTATATATCATATCATATCATATCATATACTATAAATAATAGCAGAAGTCTTTTCCTGCAATTAAGGCGGTTGCGACATGTAGGAAAAAAGACCTCTTAAAAATCTACCACATTACCAGTCAAAAAACACGTAATAAAAAGTGAAACGTTGAGCCTTTCGTGATTTAAAAAAATCAAGCATTCCACTCCTTTGCCATTAAAGAAAAATGGCTTTGCGAATTGTTACATTTAAAAGAAAAAAAAAAACGCCTAAGCAGACCGTTAGTATAAGTGCACAATTGCACCTGGACCCAAAAACAGCTACGGGCTCAGGCCCAATGAGCCTTAAACAATAAAAATTTGTAGAGTGTGGGCTTGAAATCTAGGTTAGAAGAATTGAGGACTTGATGACAAGCTAAGGGCTACAAACACTTATAAACAACAAACAAATATTGCAAATAAACCTCCTCGGACGTAAGCTGAGAGCTCTCTTTCTATTATTTCTTTTTCTTCCTCCCAAGATTACAAAAAAGATCCTCCTTCATGTTCTAGGTTCCCCCCCTTAAATACTTCTCTTTTTGATACTTTGTCCACGTGTTGCTCCAAGCCCTTCCCCCTTAGATATTTCCTTTCTTAGTGCCTTTGGATAGTGACTAGAAGTTTCCACTCCACTGTTCAGGGGTCACTTCCCCATTAATGCGACCAGGGAGGTAGGTGCAGAGTCTTTAATGTGGAGGTGACAGCCTTTGCCTTTGGTGTTTCTTAAATATCAGTGCCTCTAGGACATTCAAGGGTTCCCCTTTATAACCATTAGTCTTCACGGAATTGTACCTTGACCTTTATAACGAGGTCTCAAGTTCTCCTGTGTATGTCCGAGGAGGGAGTCACCCTCGGATGAGTCCTCGGATCCTCGGCGCATGGGCCGATCCGTAGTACTAACAAATTCTTAACCGAAGAGCAGGTCGGCCCTCCTTGCTATAGCCCATAGGCCCATTACCCACTTGGGTCCTTTTACTCCCCACAATAGCCCCTCAAAACTATATTTTTTCTCAACAGCCGAGGAGAAAAATAGGGTTTTGATCCGATGAGAATTTACTCCGCACACTTTGTGAATGATTGCACGTGTGGAAACCGTTTCGCGTCCCAGAAGATGCCACTTGGCGGTTTTATTTTCAAAAACGTGCGCATTTATTACCGTAAGTTACACCTTGTCCCCCACGTTCAACGGTGAGATGAGCATCCAACGGCCCTTGTTACTCCACGAAAATTTGGGCAGGACAAATACAATTTCGAGGCCACTTCCCACACGTTGTGACGCTTCGGGAACCTGCACCTTCATTTATTTCTTCAGAGACTAATCCCATCAAAACATCCATAATCACCTTTTGCCTGCAGAAATCCGTGGAAATTCGCACAACTTGAAATTTGTAAGTTCTTACTCCTTTCTCTCTTAACCCTTTCTCCTCGGATCTTGTCCTCGGCTCCCCTTATAACCGTTCTCCCTCTTAGCACTTAGTCTTTCGTTCGTTTCTGATGGGAAAATTCAAGTGTTTAGTTGATACAGCCGCTGGGATGGAAGGCTTTAGAGCCAAGTATCGAATTCCCAGTGACGTAGGTTTACAATACTGCCCGGCGAAAGCCGTGGCCGATTCTAGGAAAACTGGAGAGGTTATCATCCCAATGGTAGCCTTCGTAGAAGGTGGGATGACCCTCCCAATGAGACCCGTAACTAGGGAGTACCTCCGCAACCACCGGTTGTGCCCCGATCAATGCGCCCCAAACGTTTTTAGAGTTTTAGGTAGTGTTGATGCTCTAAATGAGCAAATGGGTCTCAACCTTACTTGGCATGACGTTGTCTTCATGTACGAGTGTCATAAACTTACCAAGGTAGGTTACTACATCAAATCCCGTTCCAGCGTTGTTAGGCTAATCTCTTGTCTACCCAAATCCAACAAAGGCATGAAGGATGACTACCTCATCGTCTCAGGCAACTGGCACGAAGGCCTCCACTGCCCAGTTGAGTGGGGAGATCCAGGTGCGGTTCCTTAGGATCTAACTTCCCACCCCACAACCACGCCCAATACCTATAAAAGTGCATTTGCATTTACCTGAGTATTTAGCTTTAGTTCTTACACATTCTACGATTCTGACCACGTTTATTTGTTTTTGGTGTCTTTCTTTACAGATAAACAACACGTGCGCCCTCGTTTGAGTCATTGTAACGTCGCGGATCTAAACCGAGTGCTATGCTCCGAGGTGTTCGTCAGCGAAGACTTACAACTTAGGGCAGCCCACTTGATCCTGGGGTACGATCCCATCTCCTCGGACTTCCAGGAGATTGAGAACGCCATTGTTGTAGGTGACCAGCGACATAGGAGGATTCACGTGGCCAGACGACATTTCCTGGACGACCACGACCTTCCCGACGATGACCACACCATACTGTACACTCAACCGATTGCTGCGATTCCTCTCGCTGCGCACTCCCAGGCATCTGTTGTTCCAGAGGAGCAGGTGTCTTCTTCAAACACGTTGGACGAGGAAATAGAACAATTTCAACTTGATGACGTCGAAAGACCTCGAGGAAACCAATTCGTCATGCTCTCTGACGAGGAAGAAGAAACCACCGAGGCCTTTAGAATCGTAGGGTTAGTTATTGCCCACCTAGAAGACGACTCTGAGGAGGATATGGACAAGCTTCAAGGTCTCCAAACCAAGAGAGGTGCGAAGGTTGCTCAAAAGAAGACGGGGGGGTCCCAAGCTCTTCCATCTTTGCCACTTCCCCCTCCTCCAGCCGAACCAAAACTTCCAGCCGAGGAGCCCAAAAAGAAAAGAAAGGGGGAGGCCGAGGAGACGGGCGGCAAAGAACAAAAGAAGCCACGACAACAACCACAACCAATTCAGTAGCAGAAGCTGGATAAAGGCAAAGGTAGGGCTCGCTCAGTTGAAAGCGGGGAGATCAGGGACGTGGCTGAAGTGCGCCGAGCACCGGCCACTTGGTCCCCTGACTTAAGACTGGACGGCGCACCAATCTCCTGCCAGTCCAGTATCAGGGCGGTCCAACAAGGCCATGCCCACCACTTGGCTGAAGTGTTGGAACACCCTCTTTTGCTGCCCAAGGACATGGAAACCTTGGAAAGAATGAGCCAACCTCAATTGTTCCTGTCTTTAAAAAGGGAGCTAGCCTTGGTAAGTTTAACTTTTTATAAAGATTCCATTTTTCACAGCATCGGATTATTCATGAGTGTCCTGCTATACCTAATTCTCTAATACTTTATTGCAGGTCATTCAGGAAGTCTTCGTGGCCAAGAAGTTTATAGAAGATACTCGGAAGAAGGCCAGAACGGAGCTTGAACTTCGAATGGAGACTGAGAAGTCCTTAGGCACGACCCTCGCTGAAAATGAGAAGCTTATCTCTGAGGTGGCTGAGCTAAAAAGAGAAAGGAATGGTGCCGAGGCGAACCTAAAGACCATGAAGACTCAAATAGAAGGGTAGCACAAGCTTCTTCATGAAAAAGATGACGAGCTCTCCTAAGCCCAAAGGGAACGCTCGGATTTGGAAAAGGAACTTGCGCGAATGAAGGAGGAAGCCGGCGCATTCAAACGTTCTCTGGAAGCCGCCAAGTAGGCAAGTTATGAGGAAGGGGTAGCTGCCACTAAGGAGCAGCTGACAGAGGCTTTCGCGGCCTTGTGCCGGGAGTACTATCAACAAGTCTGGGGGGAAGCTCTAAACGTAGCATGGGTTCCTTTAGCCTCGGAGCTGAGGAAGTCCGAGAATGTTTGGCTTCTCCTGGATATACAGGAGATAGAAAAGGCTCCTGCTGTTGCTCCTACCCCTGAGACAACTCTTCCTGCTCTTCCTCCTATGGTCCCAAAGCTAATTCCAGATCCTACAGAACCTTTAGGTTCCAATAAAGAGAAGGAAGGGGGCAGGAATGCCGAGAAGGGCCTGAGCCGGAATATAGAATCCAACATCCCTCCAACGAAGGCAGCAGACAAAGGAAAGCAAGTTCTGTCTCCCTTTGAGTTGGAGCTAAGAAAGACCGAGGCAACCAGCACTTCTCAGCAGGACCCCCCTCCAAAAGCTTAGGACCTAGCCTAGGACTTCTCTTTCTCTGTATTTAAATTTAGTATGTAATGTATGTCTGAATGATTAATGAAGGACGATTTTGTTTGATTTTCACTCATGTTGTATTTGTTTTACTTTATTCTTTTTGTACTTGTCGTAAAAGTTCCCATTAATACATAGTTAAAAAAGGTCAGAGCAAACAAATCTAACTCCAAGGATTGCACAATTATAACCTCCACGCAGCCATGCGCATGTTTTGATATTAAAAACCTAACAGAGAGTAACTTGGTTGGGATATTTAAACAATACCTTAGTTATTAAAAAAAAAAAAAAAAAAAAAAAAAAAAAAAAAAAAAAACCTCATATGACGGTTAAACCCTTATAATCTGTGGTATTATTTTTAGTAGGATGTAAGGTCCGAGGACCATTCCTTACAAAAATTTGCTTAACACTTAAAGATATAGAACTAAAGATCCGAGTTAATGAACGGTAAGGCACTAATTTCCACACATGATAAGATATTAATTTTGATAAGGTTTGTGGTCCGAGGACTACACTTAACCAATTTTCTGTTTAATTCTTAAGGAGAGTAACTTCAAATGTTAATTTCCCCAATGTAGGAGGTCGGAGAACCCGGCACAACTAAGGTTTCGTTTCACAAATGACAAGATATCAATTTCCACTAGGTTTGTGGTCCGAGGACTACACTTAACCAAGTTTCTGTTTGATTCTTAAGGAGAGTAACTTCAAATGTTAATTTTCCCAAAGTAGGAGGTCCGAGAACCCGGCACAACTAAGGTTCTGTTTAACAAATGACAAGATATCAATTTCCACCAGGTTTGTGGTCCGAGGACTACACTTAACCAAGTTTCTGTTTGATTCTTAAGGAGAGTAACTTCAAATGTTAATTTCCCCAAAGTAGGAGGTCTGAGGACCCGGCATAACTAAGGTTCTGTTTAACAAATGACAAGATATCAATTTCCACTAGGTTTGTGGTTCAAGGACTACACTTAACCAAGTTTCTGTTTGATTCTTAAGGAGAGTAACTTCAAATGTTAATTTCCCCAAAGTAGGAGGTCCGAGGACCCGGCATAACTAAGGTTCTATTTAACAAATGACAAGATATCAATTTCCACCAGGTTTATGGTCCGAGGACTACACTTAACCAAGTTTCTATTTGATTCTTAAGGAAAGTAACTTCAAATGTTAATTTCTCCAAAGTAGGAGGTCCGAGGACCCGGTATAACTAAGGTTCTGTTTAACAAATGACAAGATATCAATTTCCACCAGGTTTGTGGTCCGAGGACTACACATAACCAAGTTTCTGTTTGATTCTTAAGGAGAGTAACTTCAAATGTTAATTTCCCCAAAGTAGGAGGTCCGAGGACCCAGTATAACTAAGGTTTTGTTTAACAAATGACAAGATATCAATTTTCACCAGGTTTGTGGTCCGAGGACTACACTTAACCAAGTTTCTGTTTGATTCTTAAGGAGAGTAACTTCAAATGTTAATTTCCCCAAAGTAGGAGGTCCGAGGACCCGGCATAACGAAGGTTCTGTTTAACAAATGGCAAGATATCAATTTCCACCAGGTTTGTGGTCCGAGGACTACACTTAACCAAGTTTCTGTTTGATTCTTAAGGAGAGTAACTTCAAAAGTTAATTTCCCCAAAATAGGAGGTCCTAAGACCCGCATAACTAAGGTTCTGCTTAACAAATGGCAAGATATCAATTTCCACCAAGTTTGTGGTCCGAGGACTACACTTAACCAGTTTCTGTTTGATTCTTAAGGAGAGTAACTTCAAATGTTAATTTCCCCAAAGTAGGAGGTCCCAAGACCCGGCATAACTAAGGTTCTGTTTAACAAATGGCAAGATATCAATTTCCACCAAGTTTGTGGTCCGAGGACTACACTTAACCAAGTTTCTGTTTGATTCTTAAGGAGAGTAACTTCAAAAGTTAATTTCCCCAAAGTAGGAGGTCCCAAGACCCGGCATAACTAAGGTTCTGTTTAACAAATGGCAAGATATCAATTTCCACCAAGTTTGTGGTTCGAGGACTACACTTAACCAAGTTTCTATTTGATTCTTAAGGAGAGTAACTTCAAAAGTTAATTTCCCCAAAGTAGGAGGTCCTAAGACCCGGCATAACTAAGGTTCTGCTTAACAAATGGCAAGATATCAATTTCCACCAAGTTTGTGGTCCGAGGACTACACTTAACCAAGTTTCTGTTTGATTCTTAAGGAGAGTAACTTCAAATGTTAATTTCCCCAAAGTAGGAGGTCCCAAGACCCGGCATAACTAAGGTTCTGTTTAACAAATGGCAAGATATCAATTTCCACCAAGTTTGTGGTCCGAGGACTACACTTAACCAAGTTTCTGTTTGATTCTTAAGGAGAGTAACTTCAAAAGTTAATTTCCCCAAAGTAGGAGGTCCCAAGACCCGGCATAACTAAGGTTCTGTTTAACAAATGGCAAGATATCAATTTCCACCAAGTTTGTGGTTCGAGGACTACACTTAACCAAGTTTCTATTTGATTCTTAAGGAGAGTAACTTCAAATGTTAATTTTCCCAAAGTAGGAGGTCTGAGGACTCGACATAACTAAGGTTCTGTTTAACAAATGACAAGATATCAATTTCCATCAGGTTTGTGGTCCAAGGACTACACTTAACCAAGTTTCTGTTTGATTCTTAAGGAGAGTAATTTCAAATGTTAATTTCCCCAAAGTAGGAGGTCTGAGGACCCGGCAGAACTAAGGTTCTGTTTAACAAATGACAAGATATCAATTTCCATCAGGTTTGTGGTCCAAGGACTACACTTAACCAAGTTTCTGTTTGATTCTTAAGGGGAGTAACTTCAAATGTTAATTTCCCCAAAGTAGGAGGTCCGAGGACCCGGCATAACTAAGGTTTTGTTTAACAAATGACAAGATATCAATTTTCACCAGGTTTGTGGTCCGAGGACTACACTTAACCAAGTTTCTGTTTGATTCTTAAGGAGAGTAACTTCAAATGTTAATTTCCCCAAAGTAGGAGGTCCGAGGACCCGGCATAACTAAGGTTCTGTATAACAAATGGCAAGATATCAATTTCCACCAGGTTTGTGGTCCGAGGACTACACTTAACCAAGTTTCTGTTTGATTCTTAAGGAGAGTAACTTCAAATGTTAATTTCCCCAAAGTAGGAGGTCCGAGGACCCAGTATAACTAAGGTTTTGTTTAACAAATGACAAGATATCAATTTTCACCAGGTTTGTGGTCCGAGGACTACACTTAACCAAGTTTCTGTTTGATTCTTAAGGAGAGTAACTTCAAATGTTAATTTCCCCAAAGTAGGAGGTCCGAGGACCCGGCATAACGAAGGTTCTGTTTAACAAATGGCAAGATATCAATTTCCACCAGGTTTGTGGTCCGAGGACTACACTTAACCAAGTTTCTGTTTGATTCTTAAGGAGAGTAACTTCAAAAGTTAATTTCCCCAAAGTAGGAGGTCCTAAGACCCGGCATAACTAAGGTTCTGCTTAACAAATGGCAAGATATCAATTTCCACCAAGTTTGTGGTCCGAGGACTACACTTAACCAAGTTTCTGTTTGATTCTTAAGGAGAGTAACTTCAAATGTTAATTTCCCCAAAGTAGGAGGTCCCAAGACCCGGCATAACTAAGGTTCTGTTTAACAAATGGCAAGATATCAATTTCCACCAAGTTTGTGGTCCGAGGACTACACTTAACCAGTTTCTGTTTGATTCTTAAGGAGAGTAACTTCAAAAGTTAATTTCCCCAAAGTAGGAGGTCCCAAGACCCGGCATAACTAAGGTTCTGTTTAACAAATGGCAAGATATCAATTTCCACCAAGTTTGTGGTTCGAGGACTACACTTAACCAAGTTTCTATTTGATTCTTAAGGAGAGTAACTTCAAATGTTAATTTTCCCAAAGTAGGAGGTCGAGGACTCGGCATAACTAAGGTTCTGTTTAACAAATGACAAGATATCAATTTCCATCAGGTTTGTGGTCCAAGGACTACACTTAACCAAGTTTCTGTTTGATTCTTAAGGAGAGTAATTTCAAATGTTAATTTCCCCAAAGTAGGAGGTCTGAGGACCCGGCAGAACTAAGGTTCTGTTTAACAAATGACAAGATATCAATTTCCATCAGGTTTGTGGTCCAAGGACTACACTTAACCAAGTTTCTGTTTGATTCTTAAGGGGAGTAACTTCAAATGTTAATTTCCCCAAAGTAGGAGGTCCGAGGACCCGGCATAACTAAGGTTTTGTTTAACAAATGACAAGATATCAATTTTCACCAGGTTTGTGGTCCGAGGACTACACTTAACCAAGTTTCTGTTTGATTCTTAAGGAGAGTAACTTCAAATGTTAATTTCCCCAAAGTAGGAGGTCCGAGGACCCGGCATAACTAAGGTTCTGTATAACAAATGGCAAGATATCAATTTCCACCAGGTTTGTGGTCCGAGGACTACACTTAACCAAGTTTCTGTTTGATTCTTAAGGAGAGTAACTTCAAAAGTTAATTTCCCCAAAGTAGGAGGTCCCAAGACCCGGCATAACTAAGGTTCTGTTTAACAAATGGCAAGATATCAATTTCCACCAAGTTTGTGGTCCGAGGACTACACTTAACTAAGTTTCTATTTGATTCTTAAGGAGAGTAACTTCAAATGTTAATTTTCCCAAAGTAGGAGGTCCGAGGACCCGACATAACTAAGGTTCTGTTTAACAAATGACAAGATATCAATTTCCATCAGGTTTGTGGTCCAAGGACTACACTTAACCAAGTTTCTGTTTGATTCTTAAGGAGAGTAATTTCAAATGTTAATTTCCCCAAAGTAGAAGGTCCGAGGACCCGGCATAACTAAGGTTCTGTTTAACAAATGGCAAGATATCAATTTCCACCAGGTTTGTGGTCCGAGGACTACACTTAACCAAGTTTTTGTTTGATTCTTAAGGAGAGTAACTCCAAATGTTAATTTCCCTAAAATAGGAGGTCCGAGGACCCGGCATAACTAAGGTTCTGTTTAACAAATGACAAGATATCAATTTCCACCAAGTTTGTGGTCCGAGGACTACACTTAACCAAGTTTCTGTTTGATTCTTAAGGAGAGTAACTTCAAATGTTAATTTTCCCAAAGTAAGAGGTTCGAGGACCCGGCATAACTAAGGTTCTGTTTAACAAATGACAAGATATCAATTTCCACCAGGTTTGTGGTCCGAGTACTACACTTAACCAAGTTTCTGTTTGATTCTTAAGGGGAGTAACTTCAAATGTTAATTTCCCCAAAATAGGAGGTCCGAGGACCCGGCATAACTAAGGTTCTGTTTAACAAATGACAAGATATCAATTTCCACCAAGTTTGTGGTCCGAGGACTACACTTAACCAAGTTTCTATTTGATTCTTAAGGAGAGTAACTTCAAATGTTAATTTCCCTAAAATAGGAGGTCCGAGGACCCGGCATAACTAAGGTTCTGTTTAACAAATGACAAGATATCAATTTCCACCAAGTTTGTGGTCCGAGGACTACACTTAACCAAGTTTCTGTTTGATTCTTAAGGAGAGTAACTTCAAATGTTAATTTTCCCAAAGTAAGAGGTTCGAGGACCCGACATAACTAAGGTTCTGTTTAACAAATGACAAGATATCAATTTCCACCAGGTTTGTGGTCCGAGTACTACACTTAACCAAGTTTCTGTTTGATTCTTAAGGGGAGTAACTTCAAATGTTAATTTCCCCAAAGTAGGAGGTCCGAGGACCCGGCATAACTAAGGTTCTGTTTAACAAATGACAAGATATCAATTTCCACCAAGTTTGTGGTCCGAGGACTACACTTAACCAAGTTTCTATTTGATTCTTAAGGAGAGTAACTTCAAATGTTAATTTCCCCAAAGTAGGAGGTCTGAGGACCCGGCATAACTAAGGTTCTGTTTAACAAATGACAAGATATCAATTTTCACTAGGTTTGTGGTCCGAGGACTACACTTAACCAAGTTTCTATTTGATTCTTAGGGATAGTAATTGGAAACTCCTGCGGTATTTACGACTTTGAACTGATTACAAACAAAAACACACTTTATTAATAATAATACCTTCGCAGGTTATTTACATTCCATGGGCGTGGTACAATTCTTTCTTCTAGATCAGCTAGCCGATACGACCCTATGCCTGCTACTGAAACAATTCGATAGGGGCCTTCCCAGTTTGGTCCTAGCTTACCCCATGCTGGGTTCCTAGAAGTGCCCACAACCTTTCTTTGTACAAGATCCCCAGGTGCGAGTGGTCTTAGCTTCACGTGGGCATCATATCCTCGTTTAAGCTTTTGTTGATAATAAGCCATTTGGACCGTGGCTACCTCGCGCTGTTCTTCGAGCAAATCAAGACCTTTCTCTAGGAGTCCATCGTTATTCTCCGGGCTAAAAGAACTCGTTTTTAGGGTGGGAAAACCAGATTCCAAAGGTATCACCGCCTCGGTTCCATAAGTCATAGAGAATGGTGTTTCTCCCGTGGACCTGCGCGATCTAGTTCGATATGTCCACAGAACATGTGGGAGTTCTTCCACCCATCTGCCTTTCGCATCGTCTAACCTCTTCTTCAGCCCACTGACTATGACCTTGTTAACGGCCTCGGCTTGTCCATTTCCCTGAGGATAAGCTGGGGTGGAGTATCTATTTATAATGCCCATATCACTGCAATACTTCCTAAAAGCCTTGCTGTCAAATTGAACACCATTGTCTAATATAAGTGTATGTGGTATTCCGAATCTAGTGACGATGTTCTTCCAAATAAACTTCTTGGAATCAACGTCTCTGATGTTTGCTAAGGGCTCAGCCTCGACCCATTTAGTAAAGTAATCCGTCCCCACGAGCAGCCATCTTTTGTTACCTGCTGCCCTTGGAAATGGCCCAACTATGTCCAATCCCCACTGTGCGAAAGGCCAAGGACTGGAGAGGGGGTTAAGAACCCCTCCAGGTTGATGAATATTAGGGGCGAACCTCTGGCATTGATCACATTTCTTGGCGTAGTCTTGAGCCTCCCTTTGCATATTGGGCCACCAATAACCCTGAGTCAGAGCTCTGTGGGCTAAGGATCTTCCCCCAGTGTGGCTGCCACAAATCCCTTCATGCAGTTCTTCTAGAAGCCCTTCCGTTGAGTCAGGGTGCACACACAACAAGTACGGTCCTGAAAAGGGTCGTTTATATAGTTTCTGATCCTCAGACAACCAAAAGCGTGGCGCCTTTTGACGTATCTTATCAGCTTCAGATTTGTCCTCAGGAAGGATGTCATTCTTAAGAAAAGATACAACCGGGTCTATCCAACTAGGTCCAGGCCTTATCAGATGAATGCGAGGTGCGTTGACAACGGTAAGAGTGGGTTACAGCAAATCCTCGACGAGGATAACCCTGGGCAAGCCTTGAGCCGAAGACGTCGCCAGCGTGGCTAAGGAGTCTGCATGGGTGTTTCCACTCCGAGAGATGTGAGCTAAGACGAAGGAGTCAAATTCAATTTGCTGATGCTTGACCTAGGCCAAATATTCTTGCATCCTTGGATCCCTAGCCTCCATGGTCCCCGTGACTTGGCCGACCACCAGCTGAGAGTTTGAGAACACATGAATTTCTTTTCCACCCATCCTATGTACCATTTTCATGCCTACTAAGACTACTTCATACTCGGCCTCATTATTAGTAGCTGAGAATGCCAATCTCAGAGATTTTTCGAAGACAATTCCCTTAGGGGACATCAGGACAAGCCCAACACCTAACCCTCTCTGATTAGCTGCCCCATCCACATACACTTTTCAAGTCGGAGATACTGCAGTTGTGATCACACCAATTGATTTTTCATCCGTGCGCGCCTCTTTCAGAGTTTCTTCCAGCAATGGTTCGGCAAACTCTGCCACCAAGTCAGCGAGGACCTAGCCCTTCACCGAGGTGCGAGGCTTGTATTTAACGTCAAAAGCCCCTAGGATGGTCCCCCACTTTGCTACCCTGCCTGAGTAGTCGGCACTACGTAGCACTACCTTGAGGGGCAATTGGGTCAGAACCACCACAGTGTGGGACTGGAAATAATGAGGAAGCTTTTGCGTGGCATGAACTACGGCCAGAAGTGCTTTCTCCAAGAGTAGATAACGCACCTCGGCATCATTTAAAGATTTACTAACGTAGTATACTGGTCTTTGTACCCTGTTATCATCTCTTATGAGGACAAGGCTGACCGTGTGGACGGCCACTGCCAAATAAGCAAACAAAATTTCGTGCGCCTCCGGGCGGGACAGAACGGGTGGCCGAGAAAGATATTGTTTAAGTTGTTGGAAAGCTAACTCGCAGTCCTCGGTCCAGTGAAACCCTTTCCACTTGTTCAACAACTGGAAGAAAGGACGACATCAGTCAGCTGACCGAGATATAAATCTATTCAAGGCGGCAATCATTCCGGTTAATTTCTGGATTTCTTTTGGGTTCTGAGGAGGCTGTAAGTCCTGAATAGCCTTAACCTGCGCTGGGTTTACCTCTATGCCTCTAAGAGTAATCATGTACCCCAAAAACTTTCCAAACCCCACGCCAAAAGAGCATTTTGAGGTGTTAAGGCGCAGCTTGTACTTTCTTAACACCTGAAAGGTGTCAGCCATGTCTCTCACGTGTGAAGGTATTGTTTTGCTCTTCACCACCATATCATCCACATATACTTCAACGGTCTTCCCCAATTGCTGTTCGAACATTCTAGTCATCATCCTTTGGTAGGTAGCCCCAGCATTCTTCAAACCAAATGGCATGACCTTATAGTGATAATTCCCCGTCGAAGTAATGAAAGCAGTCTTCTCTTGATCCTCCGATGCCAAGGGAATCTGGTGGTAACCCTAGAAGGCGTCCAAAAAACTCATCCGATGATGTCCGACAGTGGCATCCACCAGTTGATCAATACGCGGCATTAGGAACGAATCCTTGGGACTGGCCTTGTTCAAATCAGTGAAGTCCACACATACCCTCCACGTTCCATTCTTCTTTTTAACAACAACTGTATGCGCCAACCATTCGGGGTAGAAAACTTCTTTGATAGCCCCGGCCCTCTTGAGTTTGAGCACCTCTCCTTCACAGCCTCGGAATGTTCTCTGGAAGAACGCCGAGGTAGCTGCCTTCTCGGAACAATGGCTGGGTTGACATTTAAATGATGACAAATAAAGCTCGGATCTACGCCTGGAGCCTCATAAGGTTCCCATGCGAAAACATCGATGTTTTCTTTCAAAAATTTCAACAACTCCATCTTCTCTTGGTGCAGCAAAAGTATACCGACTTGAAAGAACCTCTCCGGGTCATCGGCTACCGGAAACTTCTCTAACTCCTCACAATGTGTCTCCTCTCCTGTCACCACTCCAAGTGCACCAGGGGCCGCTAATTGCTATGAGTCTTTGACAATCACAGCCGAAGACTCGGCCTCTATCTGGTGCAGCACTGTAGCCGATATGCATTGCCTTGCCGCTGATTGACTGCCGATAATCTCTTCTACATACTCCCCTGAGGGGAACTTAACCTTAACATGCAAGGTAGAGGAGACAGCTCCGAGAGCATGCAGTCATGGCCTGGCGAGAATGGCTGTATATGGGGAGTAAGCGTCAACCACAATAAAATCCACCTCAACCGTTTCTGAACCAGATTGCACGGGCAAACGAATTTTCTCCTTTGGCACAACAGCTTTTCCTTCAAAGCTTATAAGTGGCGAATCATAAGGAGTGAGATCCTCCAGCTTCAACCTCAGCCCCTTGAATAAATCAAGGTACATGATATCTGCACCGCTGCCCTGATCAATCATCACCCTCTTCACGTCATAATTCCCTATCCTAAGAGTGACCACAAGAGCGTCGTTATGGGGTTGAATGGTACCAGCCTTATCCTCCTCGGAGAATCCCAAGACGGGAAAAGTTACCTTCAACCTCTTCGGCCTGTAGCCTGCCTCCTCGGCCTGATAATGGGAAACCGCCATCACCCTAGTGGGACTTGAGCCGGTTCTACCAAGCGCAGCGAAGATAACATTAATTGTTCCCAATGCCGGCCGAGATGAATTGTCCCTCTGGTTGTTTGAGCCAGCTTGACTACCCTGCCCAGTAGGTTGACACAAGTGCTGCTTCAATTTTCCTTCACTGACAAGCTGCTCCAAGTGGTTCCAAAGGGTCCAACAGTTCTCGGTAGTGTGGCCCACATCCTGATAGTACTGACAAAAGAGGTTTTGATTCCTCTTCGCAGGGTCCCCTGCCATCTTACTAGGCCACCTGAAGAAGGGCTCCTTATGAACTTTATCCAGTAGTTGATGTACTGGTTCTCGGAACACGGTGTTTATGGCCTGAAGTGCTGCCGAGCCGGACTGCCCGAAATAATCTCTCCTCGGCTTGTTGTTATGGTATCTGTTCGACCTGACATCCCTTCTCTCCTGCGGGATAACCTTCTCCTTTCCCTTTCCTTGCTGCTGGTCTTCCTCTACCCTTTTGTATTCATCAATACAATCCATAAGGCAACATATGCCGCGGACGGGCTTTTTGGTCAAAGACTTTCTCAGGTCGTGGTCAGTAGGAAGACCTACCTTAAAGGTATTAAGCGCCACCTCATCAAAGTCACCATCTATTTCATTAAACATCTCCCAGTACCGGTCGGAGTATGCTTTCAGCGTCTCCTCTTCCTTCATGGTCATGGATAGTAGCGAGTCCAATAGCTGAGGGACTTTGCTACACGTAATGAACTGTGAAGCGAATGCCCTAGTTAGCTCCCCGAACGAACCTATAGACCCCGATTTAAGGCCGTTGAACCACCTCATAGCCACAGGTCCCAAGCTAGAGGGGAAAACTTTACACATCAAGGTCTCGTTGTGAGAGTGCACTGCCATCCTCTGGTTAAAGTGACTCACGTGCTCCACCGGATCAGTCCGGCCATTGTAGATGGTAAAGGTGGGTTGGGTAAACCTCCTAGGAAGCCTCCCTTTCTCAATCCTCCGTGAAAACGGAGATTTGGAGAGTTGGTGCAACGCCCTACTCATAGCATCATTACCTAAGCCCCTAGAAGGAAGCTTCTTGCGTCTGCGAGCTGGCTGATCGTCCTCCTCACCGGAGGATATTGCGCTGGGGGGTGAGCACGTCCTTGAGCTGTAGCCACCTCCCCTATCCTCCTCCGAGGAAGGATTAGATGAGGACGGTGAAGACCTACGTCTGGCGCGGCGTAGCTTTCTCTTCAAATAGTTGATCTCCTTCTGCATGGCTTTAGAACCATCCTCGTGGGTGGTGCTACCCCTACTATGAGTATGGCTAGCCCTAGGGTATTCTGTATGGACACTTCCCTCACGATCCCTTCGACGTTCAAGACGCTCAAAATGATCCTCCGGTTGTGATCCCTGTGACTCTGCATGCTGAGAACCTAAGCCTACCATAGTATCCCTACTTCTTCTAGACTAGATTTCCCACAGACGGCGCTAATTGTAAATGTACAATTGCACCTGAACCCAAAAACAGCTACGGGCTCAGGCCCAATGAGCCTTAAACAATAAAAATTTGTAGAGTGTGGGCTTGAAATCCAGGTTAGAAGAATTGAGGACTTGATGACAAGCTAAGGGCTACAAACACTCATAAACAACAAACAAATATTGCAAATAAACCTCTTCGGACGTAAGCCGAGAGCTCTCTTTCTATTATTTCTTTTTCTTCCTCCCAAGATTACAAAAAAGATCCTCCTTCTTGTTCTAGGTCCCCCCTTAAATACTTCTCTTTTTTGATACTTTATCCACGTGTTGCTCCAACCCCTTCCCCCCTAGATATTTCCTTTCTTAGTGTCTTTGGATAGTGACCAGAAGTTTCCACTCCACTGTTCAGGGGTCACTTCCCCATTAATGCGGCCAGGGAGGTAGGTGCGGAGTCTTTAATGTGGAGGTGACAACCTTTGCCTTTGGTATTTCTTAAATATCGGTGCCTCTAGGACATTCAAGGGTTCCCCCTTATAACCATTGGTCTTCACGGAGTTGTGTCTTGACCTTTATAACGAGGTCTCAAGTTCTCCTGTGTCTGTCCGAGGAGGGAGTCACCCTCGGATGAGTCCTCGAATCCTCGGCGCATGGGCCAATCTGCAGTACTAACAAATTCTTAACCCAAGAGCAAGTCGGCCCTCCTTACTATAGCCCATAGGCCCATTACCCACTTGGGACCTTTTACTCCCCACAGTTAGCTACCAACTTCTATCAACAAACACCTCCTAAAACTCTTTCAGCCAATTAATAGAAATCTAAAACAACGTGATCCTAGGTAGTTGTGAAATTAACTACAACGACCATCTTCTATTCAAAACCTCCCTCAATTTATATTGACCTTTTGAACCATTTTTTCCCTGCAAAAACAGTGATAGAAGTTCCAAATTAATGTTTTGCTCTTCTGCAAGAATAATTTACTCAGGTAAGAAAGTCATTGGACTTAGAGCGGCAAGTGAAAAAGGTGAGAATATTTTTATGTGCTATTTTTGGAAGAGACCGAATAATTATAATTATAAAAAAAAAAAAAAAAAAAAAAGATGATGTGAAGGGAGTTCACAAAGGCTCTCTAACGAGGAAGAAGTAAAGAACTGAAGAATATTATGGAGGAAAGGAAAAGTGATTTTGTAGGAATAGTAGAGGTAAGATAAATCTCAATCATGGATAGGATTGAGAATAGTAAAAGTAATTTAATAGGAACCTTCTTCGAATGTTCATGATTTACAATATACCTGATATGTGTCTTTATTTACACTAAGACCATTTTATTGCTTTATTTTTAATAAGAATCTATTCACTCTATTTATTTATTCTTTCACTTGAAAAAAAAATTAACAATCATTATATATTGGGTCCTAAAAATAAAACAGAATATTAAATATATTAAGTTTTCTTACATTTACTTTGCCTATACATCTAATTCTTTTTTCTTTTAGGATCCATATGTGATTTACTAATTGTCAAATTTTGTAGAAGAAATTTCAAACATTTTCAGCAAAAAGAAAATAATAAAAGAGTGAACATAAGACATTCAATGTGATTTCTCTTTAATTAGATTGTGATAGAAATGGTTCTAGCCAACATGAGGAAGAGAGATATACCTTGGTATATGGTAAGAGGTTATTACTTATGCGGGTGAGGTGTAACCAACATGTATTAAGGATTAGATTATATAGAGAATTGAAAGCTGTTATTCTAAAATAGCATCGACACTCCAAGTGAGTGATGACAGTTATTCTAAAATAATTATTGTCACTTCATTTTCATTTTATTGGCTTCATAAAATAAGTGAAAATTGTAATACCATATTAATAAAGCTTCTTAAAATTTTAAGATACCATACCTATAAATTAGAGAGTTTTATTTATTTTACCATAAATAACAAATAAGAGTATTCTAATTCAAAATAAATAAATAAAACTTGATAGGCCAAGAATGTATTGACCCCTTGTAATGAATTAATTGATTAATTACCCAAATTTATTAATTAATCAAGTTAACATGCAATGTACGTGGCAGCACAAAAAAATCACCAACTAAAGAATAATGCAGTGAAAAATAAAGTTGACATGGTGATTTGTTTACGAATGGGGCAAACTTCTGAGGCAAAAACCTCATCGAGTGATTTTAAGGTCACCATTCTTGAGAATTCACTATTATCACAACAAGCAGTTACAAGTAAAGGAATCCCAATACCTTATACCAACTTACAGTTAAACCTTTACTCCAATACACAATTGGACTTGTTTTGTAGTGACAATCTTTTCTTTTCAATGCACGGCTCCCAATACGTGACACACCAATTTATGCGCAGATCCCAGTACGCGGCTTACTCCTTTGTACGAATTCCATTACGTGACTAACTGTTTTGCACGAATCGCAGTACTTGACTCACTCACCAACTTGAGAAGAATGTTGGCTGCAAAGTTCTTCAGTTCATCACATGATGAAGATCATGAAGTTGCTTGGTCATAAAACCCTATGGTGTACAAAACACAGCAGCTTCTTCAAGATGAACTAGGGCAAACTAGGTTTCCGATCACAATTTACATGAACAACACTTTGCTCCATACTTGTGCAATTGTGCTCTCTATGACGGCCCTGAAAATAATCCTTATATATGTTTAGGGTTATGAGAAAAGAAAGTTCAAACACAAACTCACAAATTAGATAAAAATCAGAACTGAAAATCTATTTTTCATAAACCTCGACAAATACCTATCTATTGAGCAGTTGTCGAACCTCGGGCTAAAATAGATTTTTAAGTCTCGATAGATACTAGTTGTCGAGCTTTAATGAATAACACTTCTTCACTTGTTTTTTGAGCAAACTTTCATGGCTTTAACACTCGAATTTGAAATCTTATTTCTTGAAGCATTAAACACATCTTAGATCTACCCAAATACAAGTAAAGTACGTTTTGTTAAAGGATTAACCAATACATGATAACATATGTTTCTAACATGAAGCACATATGTCCTAACAAAACTAAGTAGCCCACACGTTGTGCAGGTCATACACTAGTCATATCATATACTAAAAAATAAAAGTTGTGTTTAGAAGCCGTGATTAAACCAAGTGGCTGCACTAAATTGTAGAAATATTTTTAGAATTTTCAAAAAATAAATATAATTTTTTGTACTTATCTTTTTCTCCTATAATTTCTAAATTTATAAAAATCTAATTTGATTACAATCCAAACTCTTCATCCAATACTTTTATTATTATAATTTATATGTTGATAAAAAATCTTAATTTGATTACAATTCAAACTCTTCATCTAATCCCTTTTTATTTAAATTATATTACTACGTGTAAAAAAAAACATAGTATAAGTAAAAAAAAAAAAAAAAAAAACAGCAACAATCTCCTTCTATTCCTTTTTCAAAATTTAAATTATATTACTTCGTGTAAAAGAAAAAAACATAATACTCGTAAAAAAAAATAGCAACATATTCAACGGCAAAATTTTCATCTTCACACGTGACTTTTTCTTTACATAATTATTGTTCATACCGATTTATCAAAAAATATTTTGCATAAAGTTCGTGGTTGCGCCAAGTGACTGCACTAAATTGCATAATTTTTTAGAATTTAAAAAAAATATATAAATTTTTTTTTATACTTATCTTCTTCTCCTAAAATTTCTAAATTGATAAAAATCTTAATTTTATTATAATCCAAAATTTTCATCTAATCCTTTTATTATTATAATTCATAAGTTGATAAAAATTTTAATTTGATTAGAATTCAAACTATTCATCTAATCTTTTTTTTTTATTTAATTATATTACTACGTGTAAAAAAAACATAGTATAAGTAAAAAAAAAAAAAAAAAAACAGCAACAATCTCCTTCTATTCCTTTTTCAAAATTTAATTATATTACTTCGTGTAAAAGAAAAAAACATAATACTCGTAAAAAAAAATAGCAACATATTCAACGGCAAAATTTTCATCTTCACACGTGACTTTTTCTTTACATAATTATTGTTCATACCGATTTATCAAAAAATATTTTGCATAAAGTTCGTGGTTGCGCCAAGTGACTGCACTAAATTGCATAATTTTTTAGAATTTAAAAAAAATATATAAATTTTTTTTTATACTTATCTTCTTCTCCTAAAATTTCTAAATTGATAAAAAATCTTAATTTTATTATAATCCAAAATTTTCATCTAATCCTTTTATTATTATAATTCATAAGTTGATAAAAATTTTAATTTGATTAGAATTCAAACTATCATCTAATCTTTTTTTTTTATTTAAATTATATTACTACGTGTAAAAAAAACATAGTATAAGTAAAAAAAAAAAAAAAAAAACAGCAACAATCTCCTTCTATTCCTTTTTCAAAATTTAATTATATTACTTCGTGTAAAAGAAAAAAACATAATACTCGTAAAAAAAAATAGCAACATATTCAACGGCAAAATTTTCATCTTCACACGTGACTTTTTCTTTACATAATTATTGTTCATACCGATTTATCAAAAAATATTTTGCATAAAGTTCGTGGTTGCGCCAAGTGACTGCACTAAATTGCATAATTTTTTAGAATTTAAAAAAAATATATAAATTTTTTTTTATACTTATCTTCTTCTCCTAAAATTTCTAAATTGATAAAAATCTTAATTTTATTATAATCCAAAATTTTCATCTAATCCTTTTATTATTATAATTCATAAGTTGATAAAAAATTTTAATTTGATTAGAATTCAAACTATTCATCTAATCTTTTTTTTTTATTTAAATTATATTACTACGTGTAAAAAAAAAAAAAAAAACAACATAGTATATGTAAAAAAACAAAAAATAGAAACAATCTCCATCTATTCCTTTTTATAAATTTAAATTATATTACTTCTTGTAAAAAAAATAGAACATAACACCCATAAAAAAAACAACAACATATTCAATGGAAAAATCATCCTCTTCACACGTAACTCTTTTTTTAGACATTTATTGTTTATACCGATTTACCAAAAATGTTTTTGCATAAAGTAAAAAAAAAAATTGTAAATAAGGTAATAAGTTTTTGAGTTTAAAGTAAACACCTTCTCTTTCTTCTTCAAAAGAAAAGAAAAGTATCTATATATAATAAACGTTTGTTCTTCTAAAAAAAAAATTGTTTGTTTGTTTTTTTTTTTGGTTATAAAAGAAAAGTTTCCTTTTTTTTCCATGAAAAAATGTTCTCTTCTTTCTTTCTATTCATATGACCTTTTTTTTAATCCAAATTTTATGGGATCTATGAGATAGCAACAAACAAATTGATTAGAAATCTTAATTCCAATAGGATTTAAATTATATATCAAATAAATCTCTACCTATATATATATATATACTTTTTGAAGTGAAGTTTATTACAATATGTGAATGCCTAAATCCTATGACAGGTGTGCATTCTTTTCTCATTATTCTTTTTTCATATTTTAAGCTATTTTTCTTTAACTTCAAAAAAATTAATAAAATCTTCTCACATACATTTTAACCCAATTCATAACATTAAACTTTTGTTCTCATTTATTCTCTTCTACAATAATTGGTTCAGGTTTTAGTTACATACTCACACTTTCATCTCTCAAAGTGATAGAGAAAACAAATAGGTTTATTCTTTGTTCTTTTTCTAAATTTATATCTTAATGTATAATTTGTGTTTATTTCTTAAATTTAAATTATGAATAAGTTTGATTATATTCTTTATATTGAATGTATATTGTTGTATATAGGTTTTTGGTTGTGTTATATTCTTCCGAAAAAAAGAAAAAGAAAAAGAAAAAGAGTTTATATAAACTTTGCAACAAAGCTAAATAGATAAGCCTAAGAAATGTTTACTAATAATCGTTTTATTAGTAACTTTTTATTAACGTGATTTAAAAAAAGAATTGAATAGAGAGATAATTTATTAACGTGATTTAAACTCCACTAAAACTTTGTTAAGTGATTGGTTTTAAAAGATTTCAAAGTAATTTTCTAATTATTAACTACTATGTGCTAATTTCTAACTACCAAAAACCATAATTGAAATACTAATGCGTATGAGATACTACTTCCAAAAATTAATATCTTAGCTATTATTTATTATACACTGACTTTTTTTTTTTTTTTCTCTCAAAAGAAGGGTTTCTCCCTCTCCCTGCAAAAGAAATAGATTATAACAAGAATTAGTTAGACAATGGTAAAATTACACCACCTTTTTTCTACAATAAATGTTAAATTCAGATTATTTTTCATGCATATACACATGTTACACAGAAGGATTATAACAAGAATTAGCTAAATAGGGGTAAGACTACACCACCTCTTCTCTACAATAAATGTTAAATTCATATTATTTTTCATGCATATACACACACATGTAGCGTGCAACGCACAAGACTTAAACCTTATGGCTTCACCAGTAGGATTATGCAATGTGCTTTTGTGTTTACTATTAAAAATAAGGTGATTTATTTTCAGCTAAACATTGCAGATAATATTTAAAACTTAATCAAACAATACATGCATATGAAATCACATGCTTTAAATAAGGCTCTAACTTAGGACTATTGTACAACAAGTACCAATGAGCAGCGTCAAGCAATGGATGAGATAAGTTGCCATCATTCCGCCTACCACCTGTAGGTCAGGAAATCTGTGAAAAAACTATCAATCCTTCTCTAAATTCACCAAAATCTTCATTTCTTTCTCTTCGATTATGCATAGTTTTGATCCCATCAATATACAAAGACCAATTATTAATACATTCTTTGAGAATGTAAGCCTTTGTAATCAAACCTTCTGGTCGAGCTTAATTGGAAACATATCTTTTCAATTTTTCAAGGTACCTACGAGGAAAATATATGCACATTACGTGTACCACATGGGAAAGATGTAATTGATGGATGTATCAAATGATCTAATTACCTTTCAATTGGGTACATCCACCAATATTGTACCGGGCCTCCTAGAATTGCTTCTCGAGGCAAGTGAATAGCAAGGTGGACCATAACATCAAAGAATACTGGAGGAAAGAACCTCTCAAGCTTACATAGTATAAGAACTATACGTTCTTTTAGTTTCTCCAATTCACTTCGCTTTAGGGTCCTTGAGCATAAATCTTGGAAGAAGCTGCTTAACTTAAATAATACAAGACTAATGTCTTTATGTGCAAATCCTCACAACCCAATTGGAAGAATTCGTTGTAGTAGCACATGACAACTGTGGCTTTTCAAACCAGATAATCTACCCGTTTTTGCATTCACTGACCTTGATATGTTGGCTGCATAGCCATCCGAATACTTGACTGATTTCAAAAAGTCATAAAAACCATCCCTTTCATTTGGGCTTAATGAAAAGAGAGCCCGAGGTTTGTCATAGGATCCATCAGGACGTTGTTTCAAATGCAACGTGTGTCTAAAGTTCATATTTTGCAAGTCTATCCGTGCCTTATCGGTGTCCTGATGAGAATCAACAAACATTTAAGGATTCATTGCATGTTCCAGTTGGGCCTATTACAAGAGCAAGATCCAAGAAGATCAAAGAAGCACTTAATGGGCTGATTCAAGAGATTTTGGTTGATTCTAAAACAGGATATTCTAAGCTTGGCCCAAAGGAAGATAAAAACTTAATAAATTTAATTCAAGCTATTTAGGGCTGATCTGGCTTAATTGGGAGTGATTTATAGTGTGAATTAATAACTGATTGACTTTCTAGCTCTATATCAGTTAAGGCAGATTTTTTCCTATTTTGGATCTGCTAATTTCAGACCAAATCAACTTTTATTTAGGGTTTTATTATTTAGTAAGTTTTTTAGGTATTTTCCTTGTTTTTAGGTGCATTTAATGCTTTTAGATCAAATTTGATTCCTACTATGGTAAGGTATCAATCAGGAGTTATTTTAGAATATATTTTCTTGTCTATCAAGTTTTATAGAGCCTTTAAATAGGCTCTGAAGTCTGTAAACGTTTTTCATAAGATTATTGAATAAAATTCAGAAAATGTGAGGCTTTGCTCTCTTTTGGTTCTTCAAGAACTATGAACTTATCAGGGATTGTTCCTTGTGGCGTTCAAACTTTATACCTTCGGTTCGTGATTCTTTATAATCATTGGGTCAAGGTCAACTTATACCTTTGGTTTGCATTTCGATTATAAATGTTGGGTCAAGGTTTCTATCATAAAATTTGAATTTTAGCTTTTCTGGGTTAACTATTCCAATATTTTTGTTGGGTCTCAAAGTGTGTCGATTAAGGTTCGCATCATTTGGTATCAGAGCACAGGTTCTAAAATTAGTTTTCTATCCTTTTATCTTTTGTTTCCTATCATCATCCTATCCTGTTTCTTTTGTGTTCTTCATTCATCGTTCTTTTTTTTCTTTTTTTTGTTGAAGTGCACTAGGTTAAAATCGTGCACCCAGTTCCCAAAAAAAAAATGTGAAAAAAAATAAAATAAAATAATTTTGTAGTTTCAATTCTCTCAGACCAGAATATCGTTTTCTTTTGTCCTCTTCCTTTGATTTAGTGTTTCTATCATATTTTCTTGCCGTTGGTATTTGTTTTTACACTACAAGTTGAATTTCTTGATCAAATTTATTACTTTAATGAAGAACTGAAAAGGCGAAGTTACGAGTGGAAAAAGGCAAGAGAGTGTGAAACTAATATCGGGAAAAAGCCAATTTAAGAGTGAAACACAAGTGGGAGTGACTTATTTGAGTGCAAACATGCGAGGGAGTGTTGTGAGGAATTATTTCTAATAATTCTCTGTTGTTTCAAAAGTATGTATTTCAAGTGTGAAACATCAAATAAGGAAGGAGGGGAGGAGTTGTCCATCATTTTACAGGCTATGCAACAACAATTTGAACGCATGAACGTGGTGTTTAATGAGATTCGGGATCGGATGGATAGGCAAGACACTGTTATTGCTACTTTGCGTGAGAAGCGTCCCCAAATAGGCCCTAATGCTAGAAGGCAAGAAAGGCGTTCTCGCATGAATGATTCTGATGACTACCACGAGGATGAGTTTGAAGATGAAGAAGATCAAACTTTATTGAACAAGGAGGGTAGGTTTGTGCCAAGGAGAGAAAGGTGTGGTAGAGGTTTCCGAAGAGATCCAAGATGGCAAGATGGGACTGACAGGAACCTAGAAAACATAAAAATGAAGATACCAACATTTCAAGGGAAAAATGATCTAGAATCATACTTGGAGTGGAAGAAGAAGGTGGCGTTCATCTTTGAGTGCCACAACTACTCCGAGAAGAAAAAGGTAAAACTTGCTGTCATTGAGTTTACTGACTATGCTATTATATGGTGGGATCAACTTGTGATGATCAGAAGGAGAAACCATGAGAGACCTATTGAGAGTTGGTAAGAAATGAAGGCAATCATGAGGAGACGGTTTGTTCCTAGTCACTACTATAGGGACTTGTATCAGAAATTACAGAGTCTTACTCAAGGCTATAGGAGCATGGATGACTACCATAAGGAGATGGAGATTGCCATGATTCGGGCAAATGTAGAGGAGGATAGACAAGCTACCATGACAAGGTTTCTGAATGGGCTGAATCGTGACATTGCCAACGTGGTGGAGTTGCAGCATTACGTGGAGTTGGAGGACATGGTGTACATGGCAATAAAGGTGGAACAACAGCTTAAAATTAAAGGAATTCGGTCATTTCAAAATCCGGGTTCCTCTACTTCATGGAGGTCAAATGGGAGGAAAGACGAAGGGGCTGTTTTCAAGTCCAAAGCCGAACCACAAAAAAGGAGAGGAAGCTCCCAGTATCAACAAAGGTAAAAATGAATCCCAGACTTGTAATCGTGATATTAAGTGTTTTCGTTGTTTGGGAGTAGGTCATATTGCTTCACAATGCCCAAATAAGAAGACCATGATCGCATGTATTGATGGAGAGGTGGAAACTGAAAGCGAGGAAGATGATGACCAGATTCCATCACTTGAGAATGCTTGTGATGAGGAAGTGGAGTATCCAGTGGAGGGTGAGTCACTTGTGGCTAAGCGTGCTTTAAGTGCCCAAGTCAAAGAGGACGGCATGGAACAACAAAGGGAGAATATTTTTCATACTAGATGTCACGTCAACAACAAGGTATGTAGTATGATTATAGATGGGGGGAGCTGTACTAATGTGGCTAGCACTACTTTAGTTGAAAATTTGAATTTACCTACCTTAAAAC
>JACAVU010000010.1:23228983-23391483 GCA_014183005.1 Castanea mollissima | reverse complement strand
TTTGCAAGAATTGAGAAAATCGAGTCTCAAAAGAGGGGCATTTCCCTAATTAGTTTAGGAAATGGGAATTTGCCCTTTTTTTTTTGTGCGAAATGGGCATTTGCCCATTTTTGCCGCTATTAATGTTAAGATGCAGCTGATGTGGAGCCACAATTTCTAGCTCTTTTTTGGTAGATAGTTACTAATTGCTCTTAATATTAATATGCTGATGTGCAATTACTTTTGGTGTCTCTAAATACTTGGATGATTATGTTGATACTGATGTGGAGATTAGCAGGTTAGGTATAGTGGAGTAATGCTATAATAACAATTTTTCACAACAATTAAGTTGATAAGTTTTGATCTGGACTCCTTTCTAGAAATGACAATACTTTGTCATCTATCATTATCAACTTGCCACTTCAACTGCTGGGAAACATTTAGTAAAAAAAATTGTGGATTTAGATTCATTGGCTGTAGTCTAATGCTTTGTTTTTACCATTATACTCATAGATTGGTAGAAATTTGGGACTAATGGTTCTACCAATAAACAGAAGAGCATAAATAATTAAATATCTAGTTCACTATGAGGCAAGCGGTTTTGAGGCTTAATGATAACTCGAATAGTAACCAAAACTTAAGAACAATGGCTAAGAAAAGTTCGAGGAAATGAAATAGAAAAGAAGTGCAGGCCCGAATTAGGAGAATTATATGGCTACTGGAGTCTATAAAGCACAAAATTAAGACACTAAAATGGTTTTAATAGTAAGGTTGAAGTTTAGCACAAAATTAAGACACAATAAAAGTTAGAAAGTACTGCAATTTAGTGTATCGCTGCCACTAAAAGTGATAAAAAAGAACAATTTTTATCAACCCTTTGCAGGCCTAATCTCGATCCCTTCAACAATGAGGCCAGACTTAACGGTACCAGCTTCTACCTCCATAAGTCTAATCTGCAGTTCATCATTTTCTCCTCCCTCATTGAAATATTCACCCAACTTACTCTCAAACCATCCATCTTTTCTCCACTTTGGAAGCGAAGGGTGCTGCTTCCTTGGCTCCCTTTTAGGCCTGCCTAAACAAACAGTTTGTTTACAATCTTCAACTCCTCCAGTAGTTCCAACTGAAGCCATTGGAGGAAATCGATGAAATCCATGAGTTTGCCTTCTCAACTTGTACACAAGGTAAGCGACATAGTTTGTTTTCGGAGACAGCATTGAAGTATTCATCTTGCCACAGATATCAAACAACCGCACATGATGAAGTTCAGCTACCTTTCGAAACCTGTTTGATTTTTACATGTACAGAATAAGAATTAAATAAAATGCCTTAAATAAAAAATAAAATAAATAAATAAGTATCACATACATAGGGGACAGGCTTGGGTTTAGGTAGAGACCTGGATTCAGCTAGAGAAAACCATAGCCAATGCATATTATCGTGACCTGCTGCAATGGACAGGTCCCTTGCAGAGAGAAGGTAACATTTCTTTCCACTCAATTTGTCCAAGAAAAAGATCTGCTCGAAAGAAAGAAAGAAAGAAAGAAAATGACCACAGAAGGTTGAAATTAAAAATTCAGCATTTCTTAAGAGTTCAAACTTTTGAAACAATGAGTAATTTATCAAACAATGAGTAATTTTTGTTTTCGTTTTTGTTTTGAGAAGAAAGGTTCATGGTAAGCTACTTTACTAAGCTGGTACTCTAGTCTAGTGTCAAGCAAAGTAAGGGCCCGTTTAGATAGAACTTATTGCTGAAAATTGAAAACTGAAAATACTGTAGCAAAATAATTTTTAAATGTGTAAATAGTGATGCAGGACCCATTTTTAATAAAAAAATTGATAAAAAGATACGTGAACAGTGTGCACACAGTACGTGTACAGTACACGCATAGTGGCACACAGTAGTGTACAGTGCGCGCACTGCACATTTGTCCCCTACAACTGCAACAGGAAAAAAAAAAGAAAAAAAAAAAAGCAAAACATGAAAACGCAAAACGTAAAAACGCAAAAGCTGAATCCAAACCGTCTCTAAATATATAATAATGCGTTGCTTACTGTGAGAGTGAAATAAAAGGAAAAACTGACTTTATAAAGTATGAACAAGAAGCATTATGGGTGAATTGTTTTTTGTGGCCCATGCCCCTGGTGGAAAACACCCCCTCTGTTTTCTCTAGTTACCAAACACACCGAATAATGCATTATTATTATTATAGAGTTTGGTATTTAAACAAAGAGACAAAACATCTCAGCTGGATTAATTGTTCAGTAAGACAGTAACAGAGTAACTCCCAAAAAGACGCATTATACACAACTTTACTCATTTGAAAGTCTAATAAAGTGAAGCAGTAGTAATAAGTGCGCTATTACCTATCAGACAAAGTT
Organism: Castanea mollissima; assembly: GCA_014183005.1. NCBI lineage: Eukaryota > Viridiplantae > Streptophyta > Magnoliopsida > Fagales > Fagaceae > Castanea > Castanea mollissima. The sequence goes on along the minus strand of JACAVU010000010.1, from coordinate 23,389,122 downwards.
ATTAATATTAACATAATATAATGGGCCTGTTTGTCAATAGACTACCTTTTTATTGTCGTCGATCAAGATGGGGGTATCGGAGAGACTGAGGTAGAGCTGTTTCTTTGAAGAGAAGATCAAGGAATCCAATTTTGTTGATGATGATGATCGAGCAATGATGGCTTGATAATCGGACGGCAAGAACCTATCCCAGACAACGTTGGACTCGGCAGCCGCACGGAATATAGGAGAAACCGCACAAGCTGTGCAAGCATCCTTAGGACTCGTCAATGATACTATGTTCGATATGCACTCCTCTGGTAACACTGACATGTCCATGTCCGCACCGCTGGAGGTAGGACCATTCTTTTCTCCTTCTTTCTCTTTTTCCATCATCTTCTTTTCTCTCTCTTTCTTTCTCTCTCTCTCAGTCTCTCTCTCTGGGTCAGTCTTACGTATATTCTCCATTTTTTAAATGAAAGGAGCGCTACTTTAATTGCTTTATTGCTTCGTCCTTGACGGTTAAGAGGATGTTTGGATATCATGAAAACGGGGTGGTCTCGCTCCGTTTTCATGATATATCATCAAATTGAGTGGGTTCCACGAAGGACTTGAACTTAATGGCTAAGTTTTTTTTTTTTTTTTCTTGTCCTACGCTAGAAACAGGCAATAATAGCTTGAATAACTTTTTGATATATATATATATATATATAAAGAAGTAAGTTTCATTCACTTGTCCTGAAGTTTGGGTTAATACTATCTAGATTTAAGATTTTTCAAAACTAACTAATTAAGTCCCTATAGTTAATTTAGTCCCTAAAACAATTAAAAAAATAACTAATTGTTTAAGAACTAAGTTGGTTTTAGGGATCAAATTGGCTAATTTTAAAAAAATTTAGACCTGATTAGTATTAGCCCAAATCTCAAGATCTGTTAGTGAAATTCACCTTTTTTCTTTTTTTGGCTGAAAGTTGATTTTTTTTTTCCTTAAAATACTGCAACAAAAAAAATTAGAATGAGACCCACAATATCAATAAAGAAAACTTAGAGCCCATTTGGTAATGTTGTTTAAACAACAATTTTTGTTGTTTAAATAACATGACACATATATTTACAACACTTTTTCACCCGCACATATTTCCACAATACTTAAATAACAATTCTAGAATTCTCTTACTAAATACCCTATTAATATTTTTGTGCAAAAACTATATTGGGACTCAGAAAAGTAATTTTATACTACTCTTTTTTTAGAAATATTATTTCTACAATATTTTCACAATAAATAAGAGCTGATAAATTGTTATTGGTTTTAATTTATACATACTATTGAAAATACTTTTTACTTACAAATGACATTCCATAATAACCTCCTACAATTAATTTATTATTAAAGTATTGTCAACATATTATTCCCCGCCTTTTTTTTTTTTACTAAAAATTTATACCCGAACTCCCAAAAGTCAAAACTTGTCCAGCAAATTGAGCAATTAAGCCAACTTGAGCCCAAATAATTAAGCCAATTATTAGGTACTCCCGAAGTACCATAAATGCGGACTCTTTCCTCTCATATGAATGGTGAGTCCCACTAATTAAATTCATGATAGAACTACCCTCTCTCTCTCTCTCTCTCTCTCTCTCTCTCTCTCTCTCTCTCTCTCTCCTCTCTCTCTCTCTCTCTCTCTCTCTCTCTCTCTCTCTCTCTCTGAAACTAAAATATCTAGTTCTCTGAATCTCTTTGGAATTGATTCAATTGAATATCTCTACCTAATTGCCTTTATTTGACTTTATTGGCTTGTGAGTTTGTCGTTTTGTGTATGTTTATAATTCTTTAATGTTTTGTGTAAGTGTATGACTATATAGTCCGTATGTAATGTAATTGTTAAATTGTGTTGATTGGTTGGCGCTGGCTCTTATCTCTTGAGTGGGGGTGGATAGGGCCAGCCGTGGCATTGGATATTTGGATTAAGGTAGTGGAGGCATTAAAAGTTAGTGAATAAGACATTATAAGAGACAAAAATTTTAATTATGTTAGGCAAAGAAAACTAATAAAACAATTGAACAAAAATAATTAATAATTTTATTAATATTTCAAAGGAACTTATAGTTTATTGTTTATTCTTTGCTAGTATTATGGACAAATATTTGATAAGAAAATTATGTACCCAAGATTCATCTTCATCTTCTAAGCAAATTTGTGTTGAGTTTAACTTAGAAAATCTTCGTTTAGATTCTAGGCTATGAGAAAAGATATCATCTTATCATCCTGATGATCATGATGATATAAGAATATATTATTTACAAAAAGGCCATTGTCAACTTGTTCTCAATAATGAGACTATCATGCAACGATTTCAAAATATGAAAACTCGTAGAAAGAAATTGTAAAACTTTATGTATTTGCTTCTTCTTCTTTTTGTCGTTGTTAATATATGAATTTATCTTATTATTAGATTGTGTCATTTGTGCTTCTTAAGGACTACTCTAAAAAAAATTCCTGAACTCGCCACTAATTAACTAGAAAAATGATTTTTTAAATACAAACTAAAAAAAAAAATGTTGTTTCATGAAAAAAGCAAAACACCGGCTTCCTCATGATTTGTTTAAAACTATCCCTTGGCCAGCAAGCAAAGTCCCTTTTATTTAAAACCACTTATATACCTTGCAAAACAAATAAAGTAGGTCTTCCTCTTTTTTTTGGGGGAATCCAAGTAAACTCGATTGACAACCCAATGGAAATCCTAATTTCATTTCCTTTAATTTAAGATAAGAAAACTTGGGCCACATTGCAAAGGCAGCCCACCGATCGATTTGTTTTTTTTCTTTTTCGGGAGAAGATCAGTTGGTTTGATTAAATGTTCTAGGGCCTTCAATCTTGTTATGGTATGTTTTTAAATTAATTTGAATAATATAAAAAGGTTTCAAGGAATTAATAAACTTTTCAAAATAATTCTAGACTAAGGGTCCGTTTGGATAGAACTTATTGTTGAAAACTGAAAACTGAAAACACTGTAGCAAAATAATTTTTAAATGTGTGAATAGTGATGCGAGACCCATTTTTAATAAAAAAATTGATGAAAAAGTACATGAACAGTGCGCGCACTGCGCACATGTCCCCCTCTGCAGCAGAAACAAAAAAAAAAAAAAAAAGGGCAAAACGTGGACGCAGCAATAAGCTGCATCCAAACGCCCTCTAAGAATTAGGATCGAGTGCAATACTCCTGGTTCAATTACCACCTTATTCACAAATTTTTTTTTAAACCACTTTCACTTTTATTATTTATTCAATGGTTGAAATTAAAATTCTTTTTAATTCTCAATCTTAGATATTAGGAGCTACTAACTTGTAACATCATGCATATGTCTAGATATACTTGAAAAATATATATATTAAGATGCATAGTATAATTTTTACATATATAATTTTAATATTATTAATTGTCATTCTTATATTTTTTTTTAAACTCTTTAAAAAGTCTTGTAAGAATATTATTAGGTGGAAAATGTAAATTGTTCTTTTTTTAATATTCATTAATTCTAGACACTTTGGTTTTTGTATGCAATAACTCACTTGGATGAATATTTATGATTTGATCCCACATTTAACTCCAAAATTAAGAAATAATAAAACTCTCTCTAGAAGTAAATGATTTAGGATACATGGTACAAAATTGGACTTCAATTGTATGATCTTATTAAATTTTCTCTAAATTTTACCTCTATATATATATATATATATATATATATTATATCAGGTGCAATATCCTATAATAGATATAAATTATTTGGTTTTTATTTAACTTGTTCCAATATTTTTTAATAATTACCGAGCCTTATGTTCCACGTGTTATAGAACGATATTTGGCAGTTGGCACGTACTTTTTTATTTTTTATTTTTATATGAACCGCAGTTGGCACATACTAATGGAATGTTTTACTTGTCATTCGGCCCACAAAAAAGAAAAAAAAAAAAGGAATGTTTTACTTGTAAAATTATGAATAGAATCCGAATGATATGTACGTATAGCAATTAAGTTAGTGTTCATCCAAAAAAAAAAAAGGCAATTAAGTTAGTTTGACATGTTGAAATCATTGAAGAGAATTCGGTGTATATTTTTATTTTGCATTGCACGGTAATGCGAATCTTCTCACCGTAGTTGCACAAAAACATCAATTAAACGTCAAGCGGGATTGGAGTGAGCAGTCCATGAGGCCCAATAAAGATGCCTCTTGATCTCTACCTCCATCCAGTTGGATTAAACTAAATTTTGATGCCGCATTAAGGATGGAAAAAACCGCAGTTATTGAGTCACTTCGTAATGCAAATGTTAATCCCCACTGGAGTATTAAAGTTTTATGTGATGACATTTTGTATTTTATAAAAAATTTTACCAATGTAAATTTTTTTTTTGTTTATAAGAAGCGCAATGTCTTTGTCTATCTTTTGGCCCAATAGACAGTTCTTGTAAGTTAGATTAGGCCAATTCTCATCTCAAATTTTCCCTCTTCTATTTTGCAAGCTTTGGATAGAGATGAAATTTGGTCTAGTTCTATTGTATCCCCCTATGTCGGTTTGAGTAATAAAGTATTTATTCAAAAACAAAAAAATCAATTAAGGGAAAATTAAGGGTTATATTTTAAAAATAAACTTATACTAATTAAATCCATTAGGTCTCCATGGTTATTTGTTAGACTAAATTGTAATCTACATCCTTAAAGTTTGGTGTAAATTTGATTGTGCCCCAAAAAGTTTAAATTTTTTATTCATACCTCTAATCTTATTTATTGTTTGAATTTGTCATTTTGTCAATGTGTCATGATGAAGTGTTTGTCAAATGTCAAATAAGCTTAAATATCGTTCTTCATTCAAAATTATGTTATTTTGAATCCTAGTGAAGTTCTGTCATATATTATTTAGTCTATATTGCAATTTACACTTAAAGTTCATGGTAATTTTAATTTTATTCTCCTATAATTTCAAAATTTGGATCCATAAACCTAGGTTGTTTTGAGTTGAGATGGTACTTAAGGAATACCTCATTATGACACATGGATAGAAGAGCTTTAATTCAAATGATATACAACTCTAAAGACTTAACGTAAGGATCCAAAATTTGAAACTTTGAAAAATGGGTGTAATTTGCAATTTTTTTTTTTTTAATGACCATAGGACCCAATCACATGTGAGATAAATGTCATATATCCAGTTACATCAAATACCACCTCCTCAATAACAAAGATTCATCTTCTTCTTATCAAAAAAAAAAAAAAAAAATCATCTTCTAAAATAATTGTATGCAATTACCAACTCTTCCATATCAATTAAGGTATCTTATCAACAAAAAAAAGAAATCAAGGTAGATGGACCGTCATCAAAATCTATTTAAGAAGTCGGTAATTTAAAAAAGAAAAGAAAAATAGAAGCCTTAGCACGTATAGGAGTCACTCACTCACTCGTCCTAAGATCATAATTGATTTCAACTATTTTTATGGCTCTTAATATTAAGATGCATGTAGAGCCACAATTTATGGCTCATTTTTTGGTAGATAGTTTACTAATGGCTCTTAATATTAAGATGCTCATGCTGGCGTTGATGTGGAGATTAGACTGATTAGTAGGTGAGTTACAGTTGAGTAATGCTACAATATAATTTCTGCAACAATTGAGTTGGCAAGTATGGATAAGTTTTATTTTGATTTGTTTGAGGAAAAAAATTATTAATATCATTTTGATTAATTATTAATATCATTTTATTTATCTAACATTAATAATTTGCCATCTTGACAAAGGAGAAATATTTCCTAAAAATTGTGGTGACTTTAGATTCATTGGTTATGGTCTAATGCTTTCGTTTTTAGCATTATTGATTATACCAGTAGATTTGTAGAAATTTGGGACTAATGGCTCTATCAATAAACAGAAGAGCATAAATATCTAGTTTATAGTGAGACAAACAGTTCTGAGGCTTAATGATAGCTCAAACAGTAACCAAAAGTCAAGAATAAGGTTTGTTTGTTACACCGTCTCAAATTCACATTTTTACATTTTGAACTTTATACACATTTTCACACACTTTTTTACTCACACAAATTTTAAAAAACTACAAAAATCTCATCTTAAACTCCTCTATCAAACACTCCTTAAGAAATGTTGGAGGGGTTAAAATAGAAAAATAGGGCAGCCAGAATTAGGAGAACCATAAGACTACTGGTTTGATCGAAGTAAGCTTGACGTTTTTATTTACAAAATTGTGGCAATACAGCAAAAAATTGAGACAATAGAAGTTTGACAGTACTGCAATTTTGTGCATCAATGCCACTCTGTGATTTTTTTATTTTATTTTATTTTTTAAAGAAACCTATTTTGATCAACCCTTTGTTGGCCTGATCTCGATCCCTTCAACAATGAGGCCAGACTTCCCGGTACCAGCTTCTACCTCCATAAGTCTAATCTGCAGTTGATCATCTTCTCCTCCCTCATTGAAAAACTCACCCAACTTAATTTCTAGCCATCCATCTCTTCTTCGCTTTGGATGCGAATTATGCTGCTGTTGCGGTGACAGTTCAATCTGGTGTTGCTGCCTTGGCTCCCTTGCAGGCAGGCCCAAACAAACAGTTTGTTTATAATCTTCGACTCCTCCAGTAGTTCCAACTGAAGCCTTTGGAGGAGGGTTGAATCCAGAGGCTCTCCTTCTCAACTTGAACACAAGGTAAGCAGCATAGTTTGTTTTTGGAGACAGCATGGAAGTACTCATCTTGCCACGGATGTCAAACCACCACACATAATTAAGTTCAGCTACCTCCGGGAACCTGCTTGGTTTTAACATGTACATAATTAAGAATTAAATAAAAAGCCTTTTTTTTTTTTTTTTTAAAGGAGTATAAAATAGAATAGGTAGAGACCTGGATTCAGATGGAGAAACCCATCGCCAATACTGAGGAGTGTCACCCCATACAATGCACAAGTCTCTTGCAGAAAGAAGGTAACATTTCTTACCACTCAATTTGTCCAAGAAAAAGCACTGCTAAAAAAAAAAAAAAAAAAAGATGAGCATAAAAGGTTGGAATAATGGTTGAATGATAAAATTTGTCATTTTATAATCAGAGTAATTTATCAAGCAAGTATCCACTCTGTCCCCCCTTTTGTTTTGGAGAATCAATTCTATCCCCCTTTAAAATGTTGAAATATGGTTTTATCTATTCAGAATACTTTCACCGGCTACAAGCACACATTAAACGACCTTGGCATTGGATAACATTGTTAACTAAAGAACATTTTTGAAATTTGGTGTTATTTTCCAATTTTTCTCATAAATCTCACAAACTTGAAATTGGAAACCACCAGCCCAAGTGCCCAACCCCCAAGGTTATAAACATGTATGAATTTGAAACGACCCATATTACTTATTAATATTGTGGGAATTGTTTGTTAAAATATGTTACCTTTTTATTGTTGTCGATTAAGATGGGGTTATCGGAGAGACTGAGGTAGAGATGTTTCTTTGAAGAGAAGTTCAAGGAATCCAATGATGATGATCGAGCAATGATGGCTTGATAGTCGGACGGCAAGAACCTCTCCCAGACAGCGTTGGACTCGGCAGCCGCACGGAATATAGGAGAAACCGCACATGCTGAGCAAGCATCCTTAGGGGTGGTCAATGAAACTATGTCCGATATGCATCCCTCTGGTAATACTGGTATGTCTACAACGCAGGGTAGACCGTTTCTTTCATTTTCTTTTTCCATCTTCTTCTTTTCTCTCGGTTTATCTGATGATATTTCTCTCTTGTGCATTCCATTTATATATGGAGTGTCCCCGCCAACAATACACACCTATTAAGGAACGTTTCTTTAATTTCTTAATGGTTAAGTATGATTTTTTTTTTTTTTTTTTTTTTTGTGGAGAAAATGTCGGTTTGATTTTTCTAGGGCGGTTTCTCAAAAAAAAAAAAAAAAAAGATTTTTATAGGGCCATTAAATGTGAGTATATGGTATGTTTTTAAATTCACTTAAATAATTAGAAGGTGTCACGGAACTCTTATTCTCAAATCTGTATTTACCAGTATAAAAAATTTAAAAAAAAAAAAATCTGTATTTACCACAACAAAAAGAAGGTTCTCAAACCTATCATTTTCTTCTTCTTCTTCTTCTTCTTCTTTTTTTTTTTTTTTTTTTTTTTTTTTTTTTTTTTTTTTTTTTCTTTTGAAGAAGAAGAAGAAAGAACCTATCATTTTCTTTGGTAAATCTAGATAAGATTTATTTGGTTTTTTTATCCAATAACTAATTCCAATTGTGTTTTAATTTTTTTTTTTTTTGCTGATTTATTTCTAATACATTGAATGCATAATATGTTTGGATTAACGTTTTCCCCCTTTAAATTTTGGAATAATTTTGATATTGCGCCTTCAAGTTTCAAATTTTTGATTTATACCCTTAATGTTACAAGTTGTTTAGATTTAAGTCGTTCTATCAATCCACTGTGATGTAGTGTTCATCAAGTGCCAACTAAGCTTGAAATGACATCATTTATTATTCAAAACCATGTTGTTTTGAATCTTATTAAAGCCATGTCATATATTATTTGGAATTTATTGTAATTTACACCCTTAAAGTACAAGGTAATTTTGATTCTATCTCCTAAAATTTCAAAATTTAGATTCATAAAACTATGTTGTTTTGAGTTGATATGGCATTTAACGAACACCTTATTATAGCACATGGTTGGAAGGGCTTAATTTCAAACTATATGTAATATCTAAAATTTGAAACTTTAAAGAGTAAAATTAATTTTATTTCACACTTTATGTTTGTAAATTGCAACTTGATTGAAATTTTATTTTAAATAATGACTATATACAACATCTCTCTCACATGGGAGATAGACCCCACAAATGTGAAGCTAAACCCCATATAAAGTAGATGTGGTTGGATATGTTTAATACTTTTCTAAACCCATTATTTTAGAAGCCCAACTTTGTGTTTCGATTAAGCTCAAGCCCATGACTTATCAAGTCAGCTAGTATGTGGAGAGCAGAAATAAATCCCCTATAATGATCTCTTTTCTTTCTTAAATCCTGTGATTTTGGTAGCAACATTATCAAAGGGATGAAATCCCTTAAATCCCTCTTTTGTTGGTAGAATCTCCAAAACTATATCGTTTCTTTCTTTCCTTATTCACTCTTGAAGTTCATAAAACTACCAACATCAATTGGAAATTTTTCATGGAGAGAAAATTCAAATGGAGCCAGTCAATTGCATGAGTGTGGGTAATTTTTTATTATACGTAAGTCAGCTCTTCTATATAAGACTAGTTCCAAAAAGATCAATATAGGACGAAATCTAATATCTTTCCCTCTCTCTAATACTTGAAAATTTTGATTGAGCATCCTATGACGAGTTCAAAGCTCTATTTGTGAGTGCACATTAACAGAGTTGCCAATTTATTCTAGAAAGCATTGCACGAGCCATTTGCCCCAAATATCATAACAGTGGGAGTGAAATCACTTCTTAAGGACAGTAAATTCAATTCTGTGCCTCGACTATCAATAAATTCTTGTTCTCTACATTGTTATTTCATCGCATTGATATTATTGTATTTGATTTACACTTTTTGTTAATTAATTTGAGAAATTTTCAATATATATTTCCAATAGATGTTAAATATTCCTACTACACCAAATGACAACTCCTTGTTAGCAGGTTTCTTCTAAAATGATTGTACGAGAACACCACCACTTCCATAATAATTATTGAAGATCGCCATTAACAATATCTATCAAAAAGTTGGAACAGAGAAAAATAGTGATAATAGTTTTTTTTTTTTTCCCAAGAAATGAGTAAATAAAAATAAAAATGAATTTTAAACAATTAAGAGTTTTTTATTTTTTATTTTTAGATAGGATAAGATTTTAACTTATGGGATCTATTCATATGATTCTTATCTATCATCAAGTTTAAACACCAGTTAGTTTTTGACGAAAGTAGAATGATTCGTGATAACACTTAAATGGTTAAAAGAGAAAATGAGCTTAGGCCGAATTAGGAGAATCATGAGAACTGGTCTAAATAATACTCAAATTGTTTTACCGTAGTCAGCTTGAAGTTATTTATGTTCAAAATTTTGTTAATAAAGCAACAAATTGAGACAATATAAGTTGGACGGTATTGCAATTTAGTGCATCAATGCCACTTAGTGATAACAAAGAATGATTCTTATCAACCTTTTGGCCTGATCTGGATCCCTTCACTACCTCCATCATAAGTATAACCTGCAGTTCATCCTCTTCTCCTCCCTCATTGTAAAACTCACCCAATTTTAATCTCTATAAAGTCTAACCATCCATCGTTTCTGCACTTTGGACACAAAACACGCTGCCGTGGTGGCCAAATTAAAACAAATATTTTATATACTCATTGGAATTTAAAAAATGATAAATTCTTCTAAAAAAATTTCTCTTGAATATACATGTCAAAGTTAATATTTTTGTATATAATATATTTATAAATTATAACCTACTGTAATATTGAAATATTAATGTTTATATATGTGTGTGTGTGTGTTTTTACATATGCACGTGATTGTTTGTCTTGACTATTGTCTAATATTTGAGTACTACAATTTAGCCCTCCCAAACAAAAAATCCTAGCTTTGCCATGCACTAATTGAATGTTTGACGTGTCAAGTCAAATTCATGAATAGTATCCCAATGGTATGTGATGGAGATCAATTAAGGTTAACACATTCTTGGTTATCATCCATGGCTTGACCACGACCAAAGAAAGAAGTCTAAGAATGATAGAATGCATGAATCAGGGACGTAGCTATGCTTAAACCAAGGGGGGCAATGGCCTCCCCTTGGCCAAGTGAAAAAAAGAAAAATATAAAATATATAAAGCATGGTTTTGAATTTTCATGCTCCATTTTTTTTTCAATACTTCCCTTTTCACAAAAAAAAAAAAAAAAAAACACTTTCTTTATTCAAAATTTCATTAAATTTTTATTCTTTTTGTGAGTTTCTATCTGCGTTCTAAATGATTTATAAAATTTATCTTAAAGCATTAGCATGGGATAATTACAGCTTAAGTAGTTGATGAAGTTCCCAAAGAAGCTTGGGATAAACACACACACACACACACATGTATGTATATATTCTTTTTTAAGTAGCTTGGATTAAAAAAAAAAAAAACACAGTTGTCTTTGGGTTAATCTAGAGCTACGATATGAAGGTTTAGGCTATAACAATTTTTTTAAGCATTTGGGTTTGAGTGTATCTTGCCCCCTTCACTCGAAATCCTAGCTTCGTCCCTGGCATGAATAGTGCCCATCCATTAATAACAAGATGGTCCAATTTGAAAGAAATCCTCTATGGACGACTAGGTATAGGACGACTGGATTACACTTGGTAAATCCTATGAAAAATTCTCCAAAACTCTTGGTAAATCTCATTTTCTCCATTAACCACCCACATCATCCACAATGATGGTGGATCCAAACAAGTAGACTCACTTCTAACTCTCCATAAAAGGAGCAAATCTCATTCATCCAAGGTAATTTCCTACCATTCATTATTTTCTCATCTTTGTGTTATAGAGAGAAAATTAACTTAACCGTCGGAAGGTCCTTAGCTGGGTTACATCGGTCACTTTTGATAGTTCTTTCTTTCTTTTCAGGACTTACAACCATTACCATAGCCCAAAGTATTTCAGCCTACTGATTTTCGTGCTTCATCAGTATATATGATATAAAGATAGTGAAGATATTTTTTCGTTTTTTCGAGCATAAAAAATTTAGTCAATGGAAAACTCACGATATATTTTAAAGGTTGTTTTCTGCTCTTTTTTTTTTTTTTTTTTTGTTGGAAAAACAACTTTATCTCATACATCTCGAAACAAAAGAGTAAAGATTCAACATTTTTAAACTTATTTTCAAGGTTGCTACCAATAACACAAATAATCAAATAATTTTTTAGAAAATACCTTTTAAAAATTAACCCATTTTTAAATTAAAATAATAATAATAATATAGAAAAAAACTGAATATAGAAAATAATCTTACACAATATAAAAAATTTCACTATATCTGTAAATAAATCATTAAAACTATAGTGAAAACAAATGGGAATAAACTCATCTAAGTGAGTTTTAGTTAGTTTAATTGATCAAGTCTCTTATAATAACAATCATTATGCACAAATACTATAGGTTAAAACTATTTTTAAAAAAAATAAAATTAACATTGTCAAAAGACATCCTAGGTCGAGACAAGTCCAAAGAATGCAAGGGCTAGTCGGTTAAAAAAGATGGATTCTAAAATCCATCAAACCTGATGGATGTGTGATGTGTCCCACGACCACAATTGTAGGACTATAGTAGGAGTGGCTAGAAGGCCTCAGCCTCTAGCTTGCTTTCAACTTTCAATGGACCGGCCAATTCCCCTTCATGTCAATTTGTATTTGATGGTTGAAAATGTAAAATTGAACCACAATTATTGCACTTCAAAATCAAAATCAAAATCAAAATGCCTAAATACATTTTTGGTTCCTACATTTTGGCCTCATTTCTATTTTGGTCCTTACTTTTTTATTTTTACCATTTTTAGTCTTCAAAATGAAAAACACGGATTATTTTGGTCCATTAACAGAAATTACTTATGTGGCAAATTGAGTGCATTACTGGCACATTAAATGTTGAGGTGGCCTTTAAAAAAAATTTAAAAATAACTTTACATTTTTTAAATATTATGCTAGCATTTAAATTTTTTTTTTTTGAAACCAGCATTTTAATTTTTTTTAAATCTACAAATAGTTTGGAAAAAAATTAATTAAAAAAAACAATAAAATCTAATTAAATCCACGCGTAAGTGAGTTTTGCCTATGTTCCCAAACTCACGCTTAAGTCCAGAATCTGTTTAGGGGTTTTGTCACGGAATAGCTAAAGAGGGAGATTGTAAAGTTGTGATTTTCAACTATTTTGTGTTAGCTTTAATTCCGTGCCGAATTTGATCGTAAATTCTTCAATCATTTTCCCTATATGTATGTAGGTTTAATTGTAAGGGATGAGTGTGAGAAATCGTTGAAAAATCAAGCTTCTAAAGTTGAACAAGTGGATTTCGCGACTGACTCGCGATTGTTTCGCGAGAAACAACCCACAACTGAAAGATGAAGAGTTAGGCCAGACTATCTTTTGCGACTATCTCACGAATAAGGACAACTTGCAAAGGACCCACTTATTTGGTAAAAAGTTGTGTTTTGTTTTACCAAGTCTTTACACAAACTATATATACCCTCACTACCCACGAATTGTAAGAAGTGTTTTTCAGAGAGAAAACTCTAGAAAATTCACTTGAGAGTTAGAAATTGTTATACCCACAATCATCTACACATTTCCTTGTAGTTTTCGTCAACTCTTACTTCTCCATCTCTAGATTCTTGAGAGGTTGCTAGCCTAAATACTTACCACGCCCACACTGAGTGTAAAGTGAGAATTTGATTCTGCTGGGAAGCATTGGAAGGTGTCATTCATTAGCAGATACAATTAAGCTAAATTGCAGAATCCGAAAAGCTAGAGAAGACAAGACTCTAAGAAGTCAGTTAGTAGCAGGAGCTTGGAGGGCTCAAATACGTGGGGTAGACTAGGCTTTGAAGGTCTTTTGTTATTCATAAACTCCAACTTTATTATCTAGTGAATCGATTTTGACTTGAAGGGTCGCGAAGAGGTTTTTCGCCGAGTTTTTTGATTTCCTCTTCGATAACATGTCTTGGTGTTATCTTGAGTTTGCATCTTCCTTCCCTACTCTTTAAACTTTCATTATATTGTTGATAATAGATGAATATGGCTTAGGGTAAAGTTATCGATTTATTGAGCTTATTTACTTTTGTTCCAAACTTAGTTTAAGTTAGAGTAAAAGCAATCCAGCCATAGTTTTTAATTGAGGGTTTGAACAAGCTCTTTTATTTTAATGCAAATCTGACCTTTCAATATTTAAGGAAGCAATGAAAATAAAACAATCGAAATACAGATGAGAAAAACTTACAAAATCCTTAAAAGAAAATAATTTGACAAAATAAGAGCAACCCAAAAAAAAATAAATGAGGGACTGAAACAAAGAACGTAAGAGTTAACCAGAAAAGATAATGGAAACAAAAGTTCTAAATTTAATAGAAACCCACAAGTGAGAAAATTACCTATCGGTGTTAAGCAACAAAAATCCTATCTAAATAAAACACAAAAATAACAGAAACCCAGATGAAAAAAACTTACAAAATCCTCAAAAGAAAAGAATTGAACAAAGAGTTTGACAAAATAAGAGCAACCCAAAAAAAATAAATGAGGCATAAGAGTTAACCAGAAAAGATAATGGAAATGAATGCCCTAAATTAATAAAAGTCCACAAGTAAGATAATTACCTGTCAGTGTCAACAATGAAGATCCGATCTGAGTTAGATGGAGTTTTGTAAAAAGCGTGAATGAAAGAGAAGGAGAGAGAAGGGACAGACAAAAAATAAGAGGCCGAGAAAGGGGTGGAGAAGCATGAAATGAAAGAGAGAAGGAAGAGTGAGAAGGGACAAACAAAATATATAAATGTGTTTGATAAGTCTCGAACAAGGGAGGTTAAACGTATGAAACATATGCCTGTTTGGCATTTAGGGCCTTTTTGGTCTCTAAGTTCAAACTTATATTTTTACATTTTAAACAACATTACATACTTTTACAAACATTTTTTCATCCACATGTAGTTTAAAAAATTACAAAAATCTCATCGCAAACTACTCTATCAAACGCCCCCTTAGCATTTAGCTTTTAGTTTTTAGGTATAACCTCTTAAAACTTCCATTTTTATTTTTTGGATAGATTTTAAAACTTCAATTTTTCTTACATTTTTTCAAATTTATTTAAGGTAAAATATATTTTAACACACTTTTAACAAAAAAAACTAAATAAATTGTCCCTAAAATTTACTCCTAAGCTACAAATATAATCTTAATATATTTTGTTTTTATTAAAACTTAATATATGTCAATCAGTTTCGGTGTGACATCGGGCCAACCAATACCCATTTTGCAAAAATACAAACCGAAATTGAAACCAAACCGAACCGTGAAAAAACTTAAAATTCGAATTCGGTGCGGTCAGTGCATTCGGTTTCTTGGCTTTCTTTACAGCCTTACCTTCAAAATGCAAAGCTTTGGCTTAAGGAATTTTTGGAACACTAAAGGGGCCTTTTCCCTTTGTCAAAATACACGTGTCAGAATATCTATGAATACTCTTTGGACAAAGACAGATGGGTTTGAGAATTGGGTCTGGTTCGTTCTGCAAAATAGGCCCTGCTGAAATTGGGCCTGGTATGTACTACAGAATGGGCTCCGCTGAACCAGTCTGCAGCAAAACAAACACTCCAAACAAATAGTAAAATACAACAGCACAGCCCAATAATTGTTAATTCACAGTAGAGTCAACATATATTTTTCAATACATTTACACATATACACTACACGTACAAGAGAAGAGTTATCCCTCCACAGAATGAGAGTTAGTAATTTCATTGCTTTGAGCCAGAACAAAATTAAAATTATGGAGTTTGGAACTCGAACCAATCTTAAGTCTTAACCATATCGATTGCTAGGATATTCTGCCAAATGTTTTCTTTCTTCTCCTCCTTCAAACTACTCTACTATGATTTCTCTCTACTAATCCTGGTGACTCTTACAATTGTTGCGTTACTCCTGTTGTTGTGTTATTCTTTTCCTGCTAATTCTCCATTTTCTCCGGGTATGGGGTGCGGCGAAGCAGGACCTGCTCTTTTCTTTTCGGCACTTGAAGCCCATAACTGAATTTAATGCTCCTATTCTATACTCCTTTCGTGTTCTGTGGCTCTTCCATTCCATTGTTCTTTCCCTTTATTTTCGGGCATGCCTAGAGCCTCCAATATTTTCTATCAAAAGTCTGGGGCCATCTAGGCTTGATTCAAATCCTTGGGTCGTCCTGCAGAAGCTCTTTCTTGTGGGGCTGCCACTTTCTTCTACGTGTTTTGTGTCATTCTTGAGCCTGCTTTTGCTTTTCTCATGGGCTTCACAGTGAAGAATCTGAAGATTGTTTTCTCATCTTTTTCTCTACTGTAAGTGACCAGGCCTCTGATGTTTACCTCATCCTTAGGACCAAACAGTCATCGACCTATGGGCTAGCCAGTAGCCCATCAGGCTAACAGGCAGCCAGGTCCAGTACTTTTCATGCCCATGGGCAGTCCAGTAGCCAGTACTTTTAATACTTGGAGTGATTGTGAGAAACTATACTACGCCAATACTTGGAGTGATTGTGAGAAACTATACTTAATATATATATATTGCTATTTGTCAAGTAGCTTTGATTTTTTTTTTTTTAAATAACTGTTGGGCATTTTTTTTTATTGAAGGATAGAAAAAGAAAAATTATTTAAAATCTTAATAAAAAATAGGTTTTGACCTTAAAAATTAAATAAATTATAAATTCTTTGATTCTTTTCTTTAAAAAAAATTTGTTGACTCTTTCAATCTTTCCTTTAATTTTTTTTTTAAAGATTATTTCCATTATAAATATAAATAAATAAATAAGTAAGAAAAAAATAGAAGAGATCGAGGATTATGACCATCAGAAAAAAGGTCAATCTTTCCTTTGATAAAATCATATTATTTCCTTACAAATATACAATGAATTTCTTAAAACGAAATAAGAAGAAAAGTTTATTGTTGGATGAAATTATTTCCTTTAAGATAATTGATTCTTCCAATAATTTCCTTTAAACGTGCTTATCGTTGGAACAAAATTCAATTCTCAATTTTTTTAAGTATCCTAAATACCCATTATAGTTCTCTCATTTTACTCACAAAAAATCTCTCAAATTCAAACTCTCCCCGGACTATTCTCAATTTTTTTTCATTTATTATTTTCTCTCTTTTATAGTTATATACTTATTGGGGGGCTCAAATTGTGCCCAACAAGCTACTAGTCATAAGTCTGTCCAAAAGATAAAGCAAGCCAAGGTCATGGTCCCAGACCAAGTCCAAAGGGAAGGCCTAGGCCCAATAAAGGGGCTGAAGGATAACTGTAGAGAGCTATTCCACACCCTCCGATAAATACCCGGAATTATACAATTTCTCAGCCTAAATACAGCTATAGACATCCCAGTTCATTCTGACCTACATCCAAGCACCCCCATTCCAATGACGAGAAATCAAATCGCTAGAAAAATGATCGATATTGTGTGTGGAGTCCGACAAGGATGAGAACCCAAGTGGCCTAATACAATCCAAGCCCAAGTTCAAGCTCAATTGTGAAGAAGAAAGAAGCCCAAAGCCCAGAAGCCCATTTTGACCTAATTTGACCAAGGCTAACAAAGAGTGCGTACGGCCCGTATATGATGCGTACGCACCCATTATGTGGCATATGCACTTTCTGAAGAAAAAAAAAAAAAAACCCAAATCACTCTATTTCCATTTTGATGAGATATTTTGATGAGATTCTAGGGCAACTAGCTTGATAAAATGGCTACCCAAATATGTCATCAAAACCTAAACACCCAGTTCCCCCGACAAGTCTAGAAGAGTATATCTCATGAGGGAAAAAAAAACTTAAATAGCTCTTGAAACACTGCTCCGAAACTACCTAAGAATTGCTCTCTCATAATATCACTTTCACACAACATATGAGACCAGACCCTAATTGACTAAGGTCAAATATGGTAATAATGGGATTTGCCAAATTTATTATATTGACTTGAAATCTGCTAATACTTCTTTGTATGAAGTTACTTTCATCAACCTATTTTATTTAATGTAGATTTCTAAAGCTTTTATTTACTTATTTTATGTATAACTGTATTTTTACACAATAAATAAAACAAATTGATAAAAATAAGCCAATTGAAATAGAAACTTAATGACTTAACCTCTGATCTTGTGGGTTTTTTTTTTTTTCTATTAAGAAGATGCTTGAATCTTATTTCCATAAAAGTTTAAATTACAAATTTTAGAGCAAAACTTAGGTCTAGTGTCCGTTAACATTGGATTTGTCATGATGGTGACACGTCTCAATTTTTTGTCATGTGTTATCATTCCAACGAGTTCAGTGCTAAAAATGCACTAGACTTAAGCCAAATCCCAAATCCCTACACTTGCAAAGAAATAAATCCCGTATCACCCTGTTGAAAAACAAAGAAAAGTAACATAACTTGACTACGAGAATATTTGGTGTATAATTTCATCTGAATGCCTATCCCTCAATCTAACTCACTTTTAATGGACCGGCCAATTGCTCTTCATGTCAATTCATAAGGACCATTTGATGGTTACAAATTAGAAATGGAACCACAATAATTGCCCTTTAAAAAAAAAAATCCTTTGGGCCTCATTAACAACCATAGCACTTGCAGGCTTGTTGTTTAATGTGAAAAGAAAACAAGCATTAACACGAGTCCGTGATATTGGTGGACCTAATTCAAAGCAAATTCCAAAACTCAAGAAACCACAGCTTTTAACCATAAATTAATAGTGACAACATAACAGCAAGAGACATTAAACTTATTTTGTAGTTACTCTAGCGTCTAGCCAGTTTATAGTACCCACTTTTTGTAGTAGTCACACTCAAGCCAAATACTACTTAAATACACACTCTCTCACATGTAATAGGAACACTAACCACTATAAGTTCTATGAGTACTTGTCTCACATAACACATCACACTGCATTAATAGCAACCTTCATCCCAGACGCACAGTGCCCAGAAAAGTTGCAGATGAAGTAGTTCTGTCCCTTCGCCAGCTTTATTTGGTCATTCCCAGAATTGTACACTTTCGCACCCGCCGGAGATGTGCAACTACTGTAACCGGCACGGTCCACAGCTACAACATTGTGAGTTGTCGAATCATAATTGAATACTGCAACATACATGAACAAATTATTAATTATGTAGGGTTGTTTTACAAAACAACGTGATAGCCATGGCTTTGTCTTAAAATTTTAGAATTGGTTATAGATAATCAATAGACTAGTCACAGTTTGCCATATGTGTATTTTTTTCCCTATAACTCTAGTAAGAATACATTAACAAAAAAAAGTTTTGGCTGTATATTCTTTAGAATGAGTTGTGCTTGCAATTATAAAAATTTTAAGCGCATGTGCTAAGAATTGCAGATATGTGGATTCCTCAATATTTATTATTTTAGTTAATGTTCTATATTTACACATAGAGGTCGGGCCTAATCGAATAAATGTCTTCCACCAAAAATGACAGATAGCAAATTTGATTTCGAGAATTAACCTCGAGTAAGATTGCATATTGTGACATTTCCTAGACCACGGAAAAAGTGTTAACTTTGTACATTGTATGACATTGGTTTTAGAGTTACTTCATTCTGACATAAATGTTGTAGACAAACTAGATTTGAAAGTAGGGACAAAGCTAGTGACAAACTTACCGAGCACATCACCAGCTCTAAAACGCTTTCCCTTGGGCCAACTATCAGTGTTAAAGGTCCAACCACCAGAGTCTCCAACTGTGTAAGTTGCTGCATGAACGTGTTCAAAGTGAACAAGTAGGCACAAAAGCACAACCACCATGACCATGGCTTGACTTGCACTGCCTCTTCCTAGAGACATCTCGAAGCAGAGCTGTATAGTACTTTACTGGGAAAGGCTGAAGTTTAAAGTGGTAAGAAAGCTACTTGAGAGTGAGAGTGCCAACAACTGAGGCTCTAATAACCCTTTTTATTGTGTTAAGGAAACTAAGTAAGACGTGGGGTCCAACTAGTTTGGAAAAATGGGACAAAGCTAAAGACAAATCGGTGACCTTTATTGATTAAAAATTTGTCTCAACAACCCCACCATAACCACCAGGTTGAAAATTCTACAGTTAACATTATCACGGGGTAAAGAGAAAGGAAATTTAGTAAAAGGATGAGATTGTTTAGTGGCTTTCAAAGGAATAGTTATTAGTTATTAAAGTGGGCCGTTTGCATAATCTATGCGCAGATTTTGGGGCAAAACATGGTAGTGCTATAAAAAAGAGAATTGATTGCACAACCACAAATATTTTTGACTGCATCTTCACAGGTATAGTTTATATAGCCGACCCGTGAACTCTTACTGGACCACAGGCCCTGCTTTTTCATTATGTCATTTTAATTTATGTGTACAAGGAAATGCTAAAGTTGGGAGGCTAATATAAAAAAAGCTTCTAAACTTTTGAAATTAGAGCCTTAGAGGGCCCATAGGTCACATAGCATCATCGTTACGTTGCACTTCGGCATGGTTGATAAACTCTAGAACATGGGTTCAACTTTTCATATATATATATATATATATATATATATATATATATATATATATATATTTTGGTTTGCTAATTGGGGTTTGAGGTGTGCATGTGTCTAGTTGGACCCAATTGAGATATTTTTTTAACCCAACCCAATTTTTTTGGGTTGATAAATTGTTGATCAAACCTAAACCATGATATAGTGGCAATTTCAGAAATTTCTTTTAGAGTGATCATTAAAAATCTTATATTAAATTTTTTTTAATAAAAATAAAACTTGAATATATTAACATCACAAAAAAAAAAAGCACAAATATGTAAAGTTTTAAATTTCCTTTCACAAGTTTTCATATTTTGAAATTGTTGTGTATCTGATAGTTTCACTATCAATGTTATCAGCTACATCTACATCTTTTCAATATACACAACCAAACAATATACACTATCAATGCATTATCTTTTTGAAAAAATGTATCACATAAATCGGCCAAAAACTAAGACAAGCACTAATAGACTAGCTATTTGAAAGTGTGCAATTTTTTATTAAAAAAATAGCGATTTTAAAATATGCCATTTGAAAACACAATTTAAAAAATCACAATTAAACGATTGATTTGGGCTTTTTGGCTAATTTGTTTGTTTGGGAATTTTTGAAAAGTGTTACATTTACAACATTTTTGCAATACTTTCACAACAAAACTTAGGTGGTAAGTTTTTATTCGTTCTAATTTGAACTTACCTCTGAAATTCTTTTTTTTGTCCATTAGTAACAACCTGCTACTTAGAATTTGTTGTGAAAATGTTGTGAATATAGCATTTCTTGTAAGTTTTTGGTTCAACATTCAGCTGACCAAAATTTTGGAGAGGTTGAATTTTATTTTTAATGGGCTCAATTTGTTATTTAGGGTGTTCAAGTTTTTTTTAGGATGGTCAAGTTTTTTTTTTTTTTTTTTTTTTTTTTTTTAAGGGTGGTCAAAGACCAATATTAATTTAAACTTTAGTTTTTAAAGATATATATATATATATATATATATATATATATATATATATATATATATATAATTCAAGTTAGGGTGGTCATGTGACCACCTTGATTAATACTTGCCACCACCCCTGCCATGATAGCTAAAAACACGAATTCAGTTCAACCCAACCTATCCCATATGCTTTTGGCAGGTTGATTCGTCAAGCTAAGATCATTTTGTTTAAGTCTAAAAGACCATGTAACATTCCAATTTCATCAAAATTAAGTCCTGAAATATCAAAATTAATAAAATTAACAAATTTAAAATAAGTATCTAAATGAATCATGTAGGGACACAATTTAGCACCTAAGCCCAAAGGAGGAATGAGAGTGGACCCAAAAAGCCCAATACAATAAATTTATAGAGAGTGGATTAGAAAATTAGGTTTTAATGAATTTAGACAACAATCATAGTGGGTAAAGATGACAATAGAATAAAGATAAACTAATTTTATCCAAGGAAAAACGACCTCAGACACAATCTGAGGAGGTTAATTCTTCTCTCTAATTCTTTTGAGACTGGTTACAAATATTGTTCTTGATTCTATAGTATTTTTCTCTTCATTCCTGATCCCCCTCCCTCAAGGTCCCCTCTCTCTTTTATACTATCTTCCTTCTTCTAACTCTATCCTCCACGTGTAGATCAGATTGTTGGTGTTGATCCTTGTCCCATTAGTATCTTCTTGGAATCTTTGGGAGTAGCTGTAAGGCTGAAAACTACTGTTCAGGTATCACTTCCTCATTAAATGCGGCCAAAGAGTTAGCTACAAAGTATTCAATGTGGTGGTAGCAGCTTTCTCTTAGATATTTCATAGCTTTCCTTTGTCCTGTGCTCTCACTATGTATATTCTTATCACTAGAATCTCCTGGAACGTTGCTTCTGTATGGCAGACTATACCCTTTGACCTCTGCTTCGCTCAGCCAAGGAAGCATCTCTCCTCGGACCCCCTTCTCATCATAACCAGACCCCTTGCTTTATTCATCAACGCTAACCTCTATAACAATGTTTACCCATCCTTGGATAACTAGGCGTCCTCGGATCGGGCTCCTAGCTCAAAATATACTACTGGGCTTATCATCCCTACAATAGCCCCTTGAAATCCTCCTCTTTAACTCCTCGTGAAGAAAAGGGGGATTTCGACATTACCTCAAGTACCCCGCTCTCATCATACATCACTCCTATCTGCGTAGGTACCTTTTTAACTACCCAATGCACGTTCCCGATGCTTTGGCATCCGAGACGTGCTTTCATTAAATTTTTGTAGCTCCATGTTCCCCACGTTTTACGATGCAATGTAGATCCAACGGCTAGGGATTTTCTTGGAACTCAGGTGAGAATTATCCCGCTTGTTTCTCTCCCTGATACAAATATCACTTGAACCCCTCATTCCCTTCACTTTGGCACTCATAAATATCATGAGCTAGTCCAAGGAGAGTTTCTTTCTTCGCGTAAGTCTTTTCATCCCTTTTTATTTACTTTTCCTTCTACTTTTCTTTACACAATGTCCTCTTCTCCTCGGCACTCTCAGTTTCCCTTCACCATCATAGCACCTTCAACCTTTTTTCACACATGGGTAGATTCGCTTACTTGGTAGACTCTGTGGAGGGTATAGAGAGCTTTAAAACTTGATATAGAATCCCTCTATGAGTCTCCATTAGGCATTGTAAGTAAGGGGATTGGCATACTGAAAGGTAGTAGGGAGAAGTGATAATCCCAATGATTGCCTTTATATAAGAATGGCAACGAGTCGGGTTTAGGCTGGGTTTTTCCATACCCAAGCTCAACCTGCGAGTCTGCCCCCACAACCCGGACCCGACCCGTTTAATAAACAGGTTTCTAATGAGGGGCCCAAACCCGCCCCGCAGACCCTACCAGCCCATGCCACTCTAGGCCCAATTCGTGGGCTAATCAAAAAGAAAAAAAATATTTGTCTAAAGCCCTAAACCTCCACAAACCTAGATCAAAAACCCAAAAAATAAACCCCAAGAGGGCAAGATCATGATCATCAATTTAGATCAGAAACCCAAAAACAAAAACAAACCCTAGGATTATGCTCTTCAATCGGACCTGAGTAGCCACCAAAACTCCAAACACAAAAAATTCAAATTCAAATTTTTTATTTTCCCTTTCAAAATCACAAACACAAACACAGAAATCACAAAAAAAAAAAAAAAAAAAAAGAAGAAGAAGTGAAGAACATATCATTGAGAAATAGGAATGGCAACGAACCCAAACCCAACAGGAACCCAAACCAGATTCTAAAAAAAAAAAAAAAAAAGAGGGACCCAAACCCCTAACAATCCCAAATCCTAACGAACTCGAACCCAAACAGAAATGGCAAAAACAAAAGAGAGAAGAACGTATTGAAGGTGCAAGGGGAGAATGTGAGCGATTAAAGGGGGCAGCGGTAAGGCACTAAGGCCGTGAGTGTGGCTGTGCCGGTTGGTGAGAGTGACTGCTTAAGGAGTTGAAGGCCATGACAGTGAGGCTGTGGTCGTGTGGCTGTGGTCGTGGTCATGGTCGTGAGAATGCTGGAGATTTGAGAGAGGGAGGGTGGTAGCTGTGTGATGAGAGTGGGAGAATGAGATGGGTTAGGGATAAGTTTATCCATATATATATATATATATATATATATATAATATATGAGGATATTTTAGTAATTAGTGTACAACCAGGTCAGGTCGGGCCCAACCCGCTTCAGGTTTTTTTTTTTCAAACCCAAACCCGACCCTATTCTTTATCGTTCCGGATAAAATCTGACCCATTAGGGTCAGATCGGGCCGGGTAGAAATTGTCATCCCTACCTTTATAGAAGAAGCGATGAGAATCCTTATGGGCACAATCACTAAAGATT
The DNA here is from genome assembly GCA_014183005.1 of Castanea mollissima. Lineage (NCBI taxonomy): Eukaryota > Viridiplantae > Streptophyta > Magnoliopsida > Fagales > Fagaceae > Castanea > Castanea mollissima. The sequence goes on along the minus strand of JACAVU010000010.1, from coordinate 23,364,981 downwards.
ACCTTAGGGCTCATAGATTAGCCCCCACCCAATGTGCCCTAAACATGTTTAGAATTTTAGGTAGTGTAGATGCCCTTAATGAGAAAATGGGCTTAAACCTTACCCATCACAACGTCAACTGAGTCTATAACCTCCACCACTTAAAAGGCTGGGATATTACCTAAAAACTAGGTACCCCGAGTTTAGGCTCATCTCATGCCTCCTTGAATCCAACAAAGGCATGAATAAGGACTTTCTAATCATTTCTGGGGAGTGGCATGATGGCCTCCCCTGTCCGACAAGAAAGGGGAAACTAGGTGGGGTTGTAGGCCTAGGTTTATTACTTCTAAATCATCCTTTATTTTTCTTTTCCATACTCTGTACCCATCATTCCTTGTCTGTGCTTGTAAATGAACTTTTCTTTGATTTGTGCTATTCTAGTACTGACGATCTCTTTTTTTGTTTTCTTAATGGTTTCGCAGATAAGCACGTCGTTAAACCGAACCTCAGCCTTGTCAACAAACAAAGCTTGGACAAAATACTCCAAGCCAAGGTGTTTGTCCACACAGACGGTCAATTATGAGCGGCACATCTGATCCTCAGCTACACTCCACTTTCATCTAGTTTACAAGCACCAAAGTGTGTGATAAAGGCAAAGGACCCGCGCTTGCCCCTAATCAATGTCGTTGTGCCTAGTTTTCTCAACCCAGGTCTGGGACCACAAGGTGTACTAAAGGTAGAACCACTCCTTCAATACAAGGCCGAGGACGAAGCAACCCCTTCGCAACCAGCCACCACAAGGGGACAAGAAGAAGAAAAAAAAAAGAAAAAAAAAGGACGTAGTTGAAGTTTCTGAATCGAAAGATGAGTTTGCCATCTTCAACTAGCCTCAATCTCTAGAGCCTCAAATCCGCGATCCTAGACACCTTCCTTTGGCCCAAGTAAGTAGCATCCAAGAAGACACCACTGTTCTTGAAGCAATGGGGATACAACACAAAACTAGGGCCGGCCTTATGGAGGTAATGGAATCTCAAGTTGGGGGCAAGGCGCCTGAGGCGATTAGTCAAGCCAAACACCCCTCTCTTCCCACTTCTCATGATCCTCTGCAAGAACTTGTAAATAAAAAGAGGCAACGAGAACAGAAGGGGAAGGATGTGATGGAGGAAGGCTGGGGTGTTCCTTCCAAGGAGAATGAGCCTAAAAAAAAGGCCAAGGTAGCCAAGACTACCCAAACATGATCCCTAAGTGATGGGGCACTTGGAGACAGAGGACGTGATCTCTGCACCAGGGTACTAAACTAGAATCCCCCCTTGGTGTTAGACGGGCCACCTCTCCCTGTGAACTCCTCAATTAGGGACTACCAGCAAGGAAAGGCCGAGTACGTGGCAAACGCTGTAGAGCAAGCACTACTACTACCCGATGACATAACTGATTTAAGGACCATGAAGAAACACGAGGTGTTTCTAAGTCTGAAGAGAAACCTTGCTATGGTAAGTTGTTTAAGCCAAATTTGTTATTTATTTGTTTATTATTATTATTATTATTATTATTGCCTTTACTTACTTACTAAGTTTCCTTTTCAGGCTGTCCAAGCCACTTTTAAAGTCAAGGAGTTGGTGGATCTTTCTCACCACCAGATGAAGGATGAGGAGGGCAGACAAATTGCTGTTATTGAGGCCTTTAATGTGGTTAAGAATAGGGTGAAGGAGTTGAATGCCTAGCTCACTGAGGCTGAAAAGGAGAAGCAAAGTGCTGAGGTGGCACTAGAAAGGGCGGAGAGACAGGACGAGACTCAGCATAAGCAACTCCACCAAGCCAGGAGTGAGCTTGCTGCTGCCAAGGAGCAAATCAAACTGTTATAGAAGAAATTGGAGGAGGCTGAGAAAGCTAAGGATCAGGCTGAAAAAGACAGCTACAATGTAGGGGTAGCTAAGACTGAGGAGGCCCTCAAGTCCGAGGTTTTAGGGGTATGTAGAGCATCCTGCCTCCAGGTGTGGAACGAGGCCCTCAACCTGGTAGGGGTTGAGGCCTTTTCGGCACTTAGGAGAGCGAAAAATGTATACTACCCCCTACAATACAAGCATCAAGCTCCTCAGCCTCCCAGGATGACGCAACCCCCAACGTTACAAGCCCTATTGAAAAGGTCCTCTAGAAGTCCTCAAAAAGGGGCAGAGCAAACCAGCACACCTGATAAGGAGAAAGAAGTCCCTATGGAGGTCGTCCCCGAGATGACGAAGCTGTCGGATGCACCCAAGGATTCTTCTAAGGGAGGGGTGGTTTCTCAAAGCCACGAGTTGATTTTGGCAACTATCCCCATTCCTACCAAGGAAGATCCTAAGGGTATGGGTTAGGCATCCTTGGCAACAGCAACCACCCAGCTTGCCAAGACTCTAAAGGACAAACTTATAATAAAGATGAAACCATGAATTGTCCCCTTTTTAAAAATTATTTAAAAAAAAACTGTTGTTTTTGTTTCTTGAACTTGTAATTCAGTTTGCTCCTTTGTAAGCAACTTGCCTTTTTCGAAGGCTCAGATCAATGATAATTATAAGTTTTTCTTTCATAATTGTGAGATTTATATTGATCCTAACATAGTTTCTATTTTACTTAACACTTAACTAACATGGTAATGAGATGTAGCTCCATTTGGCTATCTGTATAAGTAGTAGCACAATTATCACACCTTCCTGATTAGCAACAGAATAGGTTAAGCCCACTAAGTCCACAACCTCATCAAAGCATACCTTTAACTTCAAAAATATACACAATAACAGAGCATTCATCCACATCAGACTCCATTTAACCCCCCACTTGTCAATAAGTTTAAAGGACTTGGGGGGACAATCAAATCTCAAACAAATAATAAATATATTTGATATACTTACAATGCTTTAAGTGATGTTCATAAATGCCCATTTGTTCAAGTCACTACTGTGAGGATCCTTGCCATTCAGCATGGATGGTTCTATTTGAGACTTAAATAAATAATAAAAAGTATTAATTTATCTAAAGTATGTGGTCTGAGGAACCAGACATAACTAAGGTTCTATTTAACATTTTGAAAAATGATTAAAAAAAAAAAATCAATTTACCCTAGGTATATAGTCCGAGGAGCCAGGCATGACCAAAGTTCTGCTTAATACTTAAGTAAAATGACCTGAAATATTAATTTACCCGAAATAGTTGGTCCGAGGGACCAGGCATAACTAAGGTTCTGTTTAACACTTAGAAAAATGATATGAAGTATTAATTTACCCAAAGTATATGGTCCGGGGAACCAGGCATAATTAAGGTTCTGTTTAACACTTAGAAAAATGATATGAAGTATTAATTTACTCAAAATACATGGTCTGAGGAGCCAGGCATAACTAAGGTTCTATTTAACACTAAGAAAAATGATTAAAAAAAAAATCAATTTACCCAAGGCATGTGGTCTAAGAAGTCAGGCATGACTAATGTTCTGTTTGATACATAAGTCAAATGACATGAACTATTAATTTACCTAAAGTAGGTGGTTTGAGGGACCAGACATAACTATGGTTCTGTTTAACACTTAGAAAAGTGATAAAAAAAAAATATATCAATTTACCCAAGGTATGTGATCCGATGAGCTAAACATGACCAAAATTCTGTTTGATAGTTGAGTCAAATGATATTAAGTAATAATTTACGCAAAGTAGGTGGTCCGAGGAACCTGGCACAACTAAGGTTCTATTTAATACTTAAGTAAGTAAGAAATGTAACACATAATGTGATAAATGATATATGACCAAAAGGAATTTCATTAATAATAATAATTTCACAAGTTATTTACATTCCAGGGGCGTGGTACGACATTTTCATCTAAATCTTCAAGATAATATGGAGGTGATGCAATAAGGCCTTCCCCATGTTGGGTTCTTTGCAGTACCTAAAACTTTTCTTAATACGAAATCTCCAGGCGCTAATGGCCTTAACCTTACATTTGAGTCATACCCTTACTTGAGTTTGTGTTGATAATAAGTCAATTGAACCATGACATTTTCCCTTTGTTCTTCAATCAAATCTAAGCTCTAACAGCCCATCATTGTCACTCAAAGTGAAAGAGCTCATTCTCAATGTTGGGAATCTGGTCTCAAGAGGAATTATAGCCTCAGCCCCGTAAGCCATTGAAAAGGGTGTCTCCCTAGTGAATCTGCGAGTTATAGTCCGATATGTCTAAAAGACGTGTGGCAACTCTTCCACCCATTTTTCTTTTGCATCATCCAATTTCTTCTTGAGTCCATTTACTATGACCTTATTGACAGTCTCGGCCTGTCCGTTCCCCTGTGGATAAGTCGGGGTGGAATACCTATTTGTAATGCCCGCATCACAGCAATACCTCCTGAAAGCTTTGCTATCAAATTGAATGTCGTTGTTCGAGATAAGGGTATAAGGAATCCCAAACTGGGTAACAATGTTTTTCCAAACAAACCTCTTGGCATCCATGTCCTTGATATTTGTCAATGGTTCAACTTCAACCCACTTGATGAAATAATCTATGTTAACTAGCAACCATCTCTTATTCCCTATTTCGTTAGGGAAAGACCCTACAATATCCAAGCCCCATTGAGCAAAAGGCCAAGGGCTGGACAGAGGATTAAGAACGCCTCTTGACTGATGAATGTTTGGAGCAAACCTCTGGCATTGGTCGCACTTCTTCATATACTCTTGCGCTTCATTTTGCATATTCGGCCACCAATATCCTTGAGTGAGGGCCTTATGAGATAAGGATCTGCCTCCTGTGTGGCTTTCATAAATCCCTTCATGTAACTCTTCTAGGAGTAGTTCTACTACCTTAGGGTGTATGCATAGCAAATATGGTCAAGAAAAAGAGCGCTTATATAGCTTTTGGTCCTCGGACAGCCAAAACCGAGGAGCCTTCCTATGTACCTTGTCAACCTTGGACTTCCCCTTAAGCAAGATATCTTCTTTAAGGAATAGCACAATGAAGTCCATCCAACTAGGTCCCACTTTGATCTGATGAATACGGACTATCTTTCCCTTCATTTCGGTAGGCTTACACAAGTCTTCAATAAGGACAACCCAAGGTAAACTCTGCGCCGAGGATGTTGTGAGAGTGGCTAGAAAGTCAACATGGGTATTTCTTCTTCTAGGAATTTACAATAAGGCAAAAGACTCAAACCCTGACTGCAAGTGCCTAACCTGATCCAAATACTCTTGCATCTTCCGATCTCTAGCGTCCAGCTCTCCCTTCACTTGGCCTACAACCAATCTCGAATCTAAGAACATCTCCACTGTTTTTCCTCCCATTTTCTAAACCATAATCATCCCTACCAATAGAGCCTCATACTCAGCTTCATTATTTGTGGCCGAGAAACCCAACCTTAAGGATTTTTCTGTAATGATCATCTCAGGAAAAATTATGACTAGCCCTATTCTAGATCCTCTTTAATTTGCCTGCACCATCAATGTATACCTTCCAGGATGAAGGTTCTTGCAAGGAGACCATGCCAACTGAATTTTCATCCATGTTCAGCTTCTCAACTTTCTCCTTCCATAGGGATTCAACAAACTCAGCCACCAAATCTGCGAGGACTTGGCCCTTAATAGAGGTGCGTGGCATGTACCTAATATCAAAAGCCCCTAAGATTGTACCCCATTTGCAATCCTTCCTATGTAATTAGCACTTCGAAGTAATGATATGAGCGGAAGTTGGGTTAAGACAACAACTATGTGAGATTAGAAGTAGTAGGGGAGCTTACGCGTAGATGCACCACTACTAAAATTACTTTTTTCCAGTGGTAGGTAATGTACCTCTACTTCATGCAATGACTTGCTCACGTAGTACATTGGCATCTTCACACCACTGTCAACCCGTATCAGCACCAAGCTCACGGCATAGGAAGCCATGACAATGTAAGCAAACAAAACTTCATCCTCCTTGGGCCTAGACATAACAAGTGGCTAAGAAAGGTACTCCTTAAGCTACTAAAAGGCTAAAACACAATTCTAGGTCCATTCAAACCCCTTCCACTTATTCAACAACTAGAAGAAAGGTCTACACCTGTTTGCGGACTAAGAGATAAATTAGTTCAAGGCAGCAGTCATTCCTATTAATTTCTGGACTTCTTTGGAATTCCAAGGTGGCTGTAAACTGTTAATTGCCTTAACCTAATTAGGGTTGACATCAATTCCACATGAATGACCATATAGCCTAGAAATTTACTTGATCCCACGCCAAAGGAGCACTTGGAAGTATTGAAGCTCAATTTATGTTTCCTCAATATTTCAAAAATATTCCTAAGGTCTCCCTCGTGCTTGGACACCACCTTACTCTTTACTACCATATCATCTACATAAACCTCAATATTTTTACTTAGTTGTGGCTCAAACATCCTAGTCATCATCCTCTGATAGGTAGACCTTACATTCTTTAAACCAAAAGACATCACTTTGTAGTGGTAATTTCTAATAGGAGTGACAAAAGTTGTCTTTTCCTAATCACCCAGAGCCAGTGATATTTGGTGGTATCCTTGGAAGGTATCTAAGAAGCTCATCTGAGGATGGCCAACAGTCGAGTCTGCCAGCTGGTCTATTCGAGGCATAAGGAAAGGGTCTTTTGGACAGACCTTATTCAAATCTGTGAAGTCCACACATACTCACCACTTTCCATTTTTCTATTTCACCACTACAGTATTAGCAAGCCACTCAGGATAAAACACCTCTTTAATAGCTCCGGTCTGCTTAAGCTTGATCACCTGTTCCTTGACAGCCTCATAATGCTATTTAGATAAGCGCCTATGTGGTTGCCTTCTAGGGATAACAACTGGGTTTACATTTAGATGATGGCAAATAAAGCTCGGACCCACCTCAGGAGCTTCATAAGCACTCCATGCAAACACATTGATATTCTCCCTAAGGAATACTATCAGCTCTTCCTTTTCTCGAGAAGGCAGCTAAGCTCCAACTTGAAAGAACTTTTTCGAATCATCATCAATAACAATTTTCTCTAACTTCTCGCAATTTGGCCTTTCTAAAACAGCATTAGTAGATAACACTGGAGTCCTTGATTGCTATAAGCCCTTCTCAGCAGAGGTCGAGGACCCAACTTTTAGCTGATGCATAATTGCAGCCACCAAGCACTGCCTAGCCACGGACTAGCTCCCAACCAGCTCCTCAATCTGGTCCCTGGAAGGATATTTCACCTTCAAATGCAATGTTGAAGAAATGGCTCCCAGGGCATGAAGCCAGGGTCTTGCTACAATGGCCATGTAGGGAAAATAAGCATCCACCACGATAAAGTCCACCTCTACCACCTCTGAACCAGCTTCCACAAGTAGTCTAATCTAGCCCATTTGAATAACAACTTTCCTGTCAAAGCCTAACAAAGATGAATCATAAGCTGTCAAATCTTCACGTTTCAAGTTTAGCCCTTTGTACAAGTTAGGGTACATAATCTCTGCCTCGCTGCCCTGATCCACCAACACTCTCTTCACGTCATACCCCACTATCCTGAAGGTGACTACCAAGGCATTGTCATGTGGCTATATGGTTCCAACTTTGTCCTCATTCGAAAAACTTAACACCGGTTGGATCTCTGTCCTAGCCCTCTTCAGCTCAAGGTTAGAGGCCTCGGCTGGTGGCCGAGCTACAGACATCGCCCTAGAAAGGTGAGAACCAGTTCTCCCTAGAGCAGCGAAGATGACATTAATAGTGCCCAAAGGAGGCCTTGAAGAAGTGTCTCTTTGAGATTTGGGCCCTGCCTGATCGCTTTGCCCACTGGATTGATGTAGAAATTGTTTGAATTTACCATCTCTGACCAACTGTTCTAGATGATTCCACAATAATCAACAATCTTCTGTGGTGTTCCCTCGCTCCTAGTGGTATTGACAATGAAGGCTTTGATTGCACTTCATAAGGTCTCCTCCCATCTTATTTAGCCATCTAAAGTATGGCTCATTCTTAATCTTTTCCAAGACTTAATGCACTAGTTCCCTGAACACTGTGTTGACCACCTAATTAGCAGTAGACCCAGACTGCCTAGTGAAGTCTCTACAAGGCTGGTTATTATTATATCTGTCCGACCTGAAATCCCTCTTATCCTGAGGGGTAACCTTTGCCTTCCTTTCCCTTTGCTGCTGGTCCTCCTCGACTTGCTTATATTCATCAATACGGTCCATGAGCCGACGCACACTCCTTACAGGCTTCTTGGTCAGTGACTTTCTCAAATCATGCTCAGCAGGTAAGCCAACCTTGAAATTCCTTATGGCCACATCGTCAAAGTCCCCATCGATCTCATTGAACATATCCAAGTATTTGTCTGAGTATGTTTTCAGGGTCTCCCCTTCTCACATGGTCATAAACAACAAGGAATCTAAGGGCCGAGAAACCCTACTACATGTAATAAAGCGAGATCCAAATGCCAGGATGAGTTCCTTAAAGGAATCAATAGAATCTGCTCACAGGCCATCAAACCACCTCATTGCCACAGGTCCCAAACTAGATGGGAATACCTTGCACATCAAAGCCTCATTCCTAGAGTCCTTAACCTAGGCCTATAACTGTCATCCCCATTATCACCAGAAGAATAGTCAAAATTAGAAGGAGTTCGCCTCTATCGTTCACGATGCAACTTCCTTTTCAAATGATCAATCTCCAGTTGCATGGCTCTAGCATTCCCTTCATGAGAGACGTGGCTCCCACCCCAAGACTGGCCCCTGTTAGTATGGGTGGTGTGCACACTTTCCTCCTGATCCCTTCTTCATTTAAGATTGAGGAAATGATCTTGACACTGGGACCCCATAGACTCCGCCTGGTTCAGACTTGAACCTACCATAATTGAATGTTAAATTCACTAAAACACCAGGATTTCCAACAGGTGACGCCAATTGTAGGGACGCAATTTAGCACCTAAGCCCAAAGGAAGAATGGGAGTAGGCCCAAGAAGCCTAATACAATGAATTTATAGAGACTGGATTAGAAAACTAGGTTCTAATAAGTTTATACAACAATCATAGTGGGTAAAGATGACAATAAAATAAAGATGAACTAATTTTATCTAAGGAAAAACAACCTCAGACACAATCCAAGAATGTTGATTCTTCTCTCTATTTCTTTAGGGACTGATTACAAATATTGTTCTTGATTCTACAGTGTTTTTTTCTTCATTCCTGATCCCCCTCCCTTAGGGTCCCCTCTCTCTTCTATACTATCTTCCTTCTTCTTTCTCTACCCTCCACGTGTAGATCAGATTGCTGGTGTTGATCATTATCCCATCAACACCTTCCTGAAATCTTTGGGAGTAGCTGTAAGGCTGAAAACTATTGTTTAGGTATCACTTCCTCATTAATGCAGCCAGAGAGTTAGCTACAGAGCATTCAATGCGGTGGTAGCAGCTTTCTCTTAGATATTTCATAGCTTTCCTTTGTCCTGTGCTCTCAAGATATATATCCTTATCACTAGAATCTCTTGGAACGTTGTTTCTGGATGACAGACCATACCCTCTAACCTTTGCTTCGCTTAGTCAAGGAAGCATCTCTCCTCGGACCCCCTTCTCGGATCATCATAACCAGAACCCTTACTTTATTCATCAATGCCGACCTCCATAACAATGTTTACCCATTCTCGAACAACTAGGCGTCCTCAGACCGGACCCCCAGCCCAAAATATACTACTGGGCCTATCATCCCTACAAATCATTATGCCAAAATTAACACACACACACACACACACACACACCACACACACACACACACATTACTGCATATTTTGAAAATTTAACCGTTGAATTTGCATGTTTTTTACGTTCTTAATACATATGTCAAATTTTGTTTCAATCAAATATTATTTACTATATGATCTATAAGCTTATATTTTATACATAATTTAAAATTACAAAATTTTCAATTTAAAATTTTTATTGATAACTTAGCTATTGATTTTTTATTTTCATGAAATTTTGCATGTATGAAGAATATTAAAAGAAAATGTAATCCAACACTTAATTTGTCAAAATTCCCTCTAATAAAAAGATATTGAGAAAAATTGTAATTTAAGGTTACAACTAATTTAATTTAAACATTTTTTAATTAAAATATACTCTAAAATGATTTTTTTAATAAAAATGAAAGTTTGGGAGGTGCAAATTTTGAGAAAAGGATCAATTTGGGTATTCTCAAAGTGAAAGGATTCTATTTTCAAATTAGAAGATCAGGGGTCAATTTGATCTTGACCCTAAGTTCAAAGGGTGTTTTTGCATTATACCATAAAAAATAAAAAATAAAAAAACCACAACTAATAAAACATCTAGCAAAAGGAAAACTAATAATAAAGAAAAACAAGTTGTCGGCTGATATGAAGGAACAAAAATAAAAGAAAGAGGAAGCAAAATAACGTCACAGGATAGTAGGATGCAAACAAACAAAGACTAATTAATAAAACAATAAAAGAAAGCCTTACAATTTGATTTAAAAAAAAAAAAAAACAACAACAACAACAACAACCAACGTGTACACAATACGTAGGAATGTCAATGTTTGACTCAACCCGCGAATACGACACGAACCCAACACGGGTTTTTTCAGGTTAGGGTTAGGCCTTAATGGGTTTGGGTCATAAACAGGTTTACTTGAAAGCGACACATTAAGAAACGTGTCATAAGCAGATCAATCCGTATAACCCGCAATAGACACATTTGACACGTCAATTTATTTGTGTCAACCCGAAATGACCTACTTAACACAATCCATTTAACTCGTATAACAAATAAATATTCATTTTATTTTAAATTTGTCAACTACCTTTTATATCCAACATATATTTTAAATTTTAAAAAAAAAGTGAGTAATTACAACATTTTACAAGGGATATAATTCGAAATTGAAACTTTACAAACCTTAGATCTCTAAACCTTCTTATAAATATCTCTTTTTTTTTTCTTTTTTTTTTTCAGCCGTACTACTCTTCTCACGCCTAATTCTCAAACTCAAAGTGTTAACTCTCAAACCGATTATTGCTCTCTCTGAAGTGTATGCACTTCTTTTGGAGTGTAAAGAACTTATTTCTAGATGAATGTTATATTTTTGTTGAACTATATTATTTTGAATGTGGGTTGAAGACTTGAAGTGTATGCACTACTTTTTTTATGTAAAAAAAATTATTTCTAGATGGATGTTATATTTAATGTTATGCAGGTTGAAATGGGTTGTGTTACATTACCCAACACGACTCATTTATTAAGCGTGTCAAATGGGATGGGTCAAGTCAATCCACCTTATTAACAGGTCAGGTTAGAGTTGAAGGATCATGACACGATTATTAAATGGGTTGGATTAGGGTTGAGCCATTCAGTTGAATACCCCTATCTCACTACGACATGAACCCGACACGCTAATCCGAATTAACACCCCCTAACAATATGGGGTAGATAAGTCATTTTTCCATATACACCATCCCATTCCAATTTTCTCTACATGAATCTCTCCAAATTAGGAAGATTGATTTTTGGTAAGATCACGGAGAAAACATTTGGACTCACCAATTTTTCCTTTTTCTCATTTTTCCAACTAAACACCCACAAAAACCATTTTTACTCCCCTTTTCTTTCTTCTCTTTTTCATCTTTTCTAAAATTCCTCCAACCAAACGGACTTTTACTCGTGATAGAGAAATGCTAGAGAAAATAATATTATAATACTTCAGAAGCCCTTATATTATATCTAGATGCGCCTCATATCAATAGGGACAGAGCAGGGGCATTGCTCAAATGTACATATTCTTTTAATATTCTCATTTAAATATTCTTTTTAATCTTTGATTAGGGTGTATTGAGTTTTATGCAATGGTTTCGAGGGTGAGTTTATTTAAAATTTGGGGGAAAGGGAGAATGGGAGATAGATAGAGAGCCTACCGTGAATGCTGTATTGCTAATGCTGTTACAGAGAAGAGTCAACAGTAATGGTAAGTTTGCTTAAATTAAATAAAAGGTAATAAAAATTTAATCCATGTAAAATCATCTAGAGGTTAAGGGTCCATTTGAATAGAACTTATTACTGAAAACTGAAAATACTGTAGCAAAATAATTTTTAAATGTGTGAATAGTACTGCGAGATCCATTTTTAATAAAAAGTTGCTGAAAAAGTGCGTGAACAATATGCGCACAATACACGCATACACGTTTTGTATCCCGCAACAAGAAAAAAAAAAAAAAAGAAAAAAAAAAGAGCAAAACCCAACCACAATAATCCAGATCCAAACGGATACTAAGAAACCAATAATTCTATTCTAATTGCCTCCAGTACTATAATCCGACTAAACTAGGAAAGCATGGTTAATAGTCTCCCGTTTAATGTACAAAATAAAAATACTCTGAAAAATGCACATTTTCTATAATTAAACGTATTCTTGATATATGTGTGTGTGTGTATATATATAATTTTTATTTTTTTTTGAGAAACCTTGACATGTATATATATAATCACCCATGATGTGTACTAAAAAGAGTAGGAGACTATTCAGCAAAAAAAAGAAAAAAGAAAAAAGAGAGAGAGTAGGGGACAATTATTTCATGGTTTCGCCCCAAAGTGCCAACTGCCAAGAGCTACGTTGGGATCCGTGACAATGGTCATTGGCAGCACGTTTAGTTTCAATTCAATAGATTGGAGAGAGAGAGAGAGAGACAAAGAGAATTTTTTTTTTTAAGAAGGAAAATGAAATAATTTGAGCCACAAAGGATACATGCTTTCTCTACCTCTTTCAGTCAAAAAAAGAAAAGAAAAAGGATACATGCTTTCCATTTATATTATTATAATTATTTTTTTTCTTTTTAAAAGGTTAGAAACTGTCGGTTGTGGAAAATGGAAAACCTTACCTAAAAATTTGCATATAATAATACATAGAAATAATGCCCAAGTAGACTAGACAAGATAGAGATCACATGAATAAAATTCATTTTTTTTACTTTTGAATATTTCACCTTATAATTTATTAAGTATGCTATTTGTGTTAGAACTTCATTCTTTCACCTATGTGTGTGTGCCTCAAAAAAAAAGATTATATTCTAACAATCATAACTTACCGTACATCTTACTACTTGCTAGGTTCAATTATGTTTAGTGTTGTCAAATCCACTCATATTCAAAACCCTTTTTTTTTTAATACTGTTAGGGACATATTTTTATGTAATTGATATATCCTTTGACAAAACGCATTTTACTTATATTTGGGTAAATCTAAGTAGGTTCAAGATAATCATTACAAGTGGTTAAATTGAAGATATGAAGATTACTCAAGAACTGCTCAAGAAAAGTGCAATCTGCAGGTTTCGATACCTCCACAACAAAAACTCGATATGTCGAGATTCATTACAGCTCGACACATGTCTCGATTTATTGAGCTTACGGGATTCAGACTATAGTTAGCAACATTTTTACTCTAAAAGGTTATCTGTTTATGGGTTTGTATAATCTTTATTAGACTAAGCAAAGCCCAAGGTTTGTGTAAACCTATTTGGAATAGGAAAGCCCATTAAGCTCCTATTTATGGGAGGTAAAAAAAGAAAAACTTAACCCTAGAGAGCTTTATAAGGTATTCTTTTTGAAACTCTAGCCTCCTCCTATAGAAGAAATAGTACTTGCTGCGTTTCTTATACGCCTTTGGGTTCTGCAACCAAGCAAAGTCTCTTGTACCAATATTGAAGATCTTATGGGTGTTTCTATGTGAAGTTGCCGCAAGTCAACTACAACAATCAAAGGGTTGCTGTGAAGCTAGTTACGTATTTGGATTCGTGCAAAGAAGTAAGTCGGGTACTGGGATCCGCTCATCGATTGTTTAGTCATGTATTGGGAGCCGTGCATTGAAAAGGAGAGATTGTCACTACAGAACAAGTCCAATTGTATATTGGAGTAAAAGTTCAATTGTATGTTGGTATAAGGTACTAGGATTACTTTTCTTGTAACCACTTGTTTTGATAATTGTGGATTCTTGGGAGTGATGACCTTAAATTCACCCGGTGGGCTTTCGCCTTAGTGGTTTTCCCCATTCGTAAACAAATCACCCGTGTCAAATTTAATTTCCGCTGCATTTGATTATTTGGTGTTGTTTGTGCTACCATGCGTATTACATGTTAATTTGATTAATTAATACACTTGGGTAATTAATCAATTAATTCATCACAAATGGTTAATACATTCTTGATATAATCCTTATTGGACTAAGGAAAGCCTAAGGTTTATGTAAACCTATTTGAAATAGGAGAACCCATTAAGCTCCTATTTAAAGGAGGTAATAAATAAAATAAAATAGAGAACCTAACCTTAAAGAGTTTCATAAGGTTTTCTTTTTGAAACCCTAGCCTCCTCCTTCAGAAAAAAGAGTTCTTACTGCGTTTCTTGTATGTCTTTCGGTTCTGTAACTAAGCAAAGCCTCTTGCACCAACATTGAAGATCTTATTGGTGTTTCTATGTGAAGCTGCTGCAAATTAACTACAACAATCAAAGGGTTGTTGTGGAGTTAGTCACGTACTAGGATTCGTGCAAAGGAGTAAGTCGCGTATTGGGATCCGCATATCGATTAGTTAGCCACGTACTAGGAGTTATGCATTGAAAATGAGAGATTGTCACTACAAAACAAGTCCAATTGTATATTGAAATAAGAGTTCAACTGTATGTTGGTATAAGGTACTGAAATTCCTTTATTTGTAACCACTTGTTTTGATAATAGTGAATTCTCGGGAGTAGTGATCTTAAATTCACGGGAGTAGTGATCTTAAATTCATTCGGTGGAGTTTTGCCTGGGTAGTTTTCCCCATTTGTAAACAAATCACCCGTGTCAAATTTAATTTCTGCTACATTTAGTTATTTGGTGATTTGTTTGTGCTACTACGCATATTATATGTTAATTTGATTAATTAATAAATTTGGATAATTAATCAATTAATTCATCACAAGGGGTCAATACATTATTGATATAATCCTTATTGGACTAAGGAAAGTCCAAAATTTGTGTAAACCTATTTGGAATAGGAGAGCCCATTAGGCTCTTATTTAAAGGAGGAAAAATAAATAAATAAACCTAACCTTAAAGAGTTTCATAAGGTTTTCTTTTTGAAACCCTAGCCTCCTCCTTCAGAAGAAAGAGTTCTTGTTGCGTTTCTTGTACGCTTTGGGTTTTGTAACCAAGTAAAGTCTCTTGCACCAACATTAAAAATCTTATTGGTGTTTCTATGTGAAGCTGCTACAAATTGTGGAGTTTGTCACGTACTGAGCTTTGTGCAAAGAAGTAAGCCAAGTACTGGGATCCGCACATTGATTAATTAGTCACGCACTAGGAGTTGTGCATTGAAAATGAGAAATTGTCACTACAGAACAAGTCCAATTGTGTATTGAGATGAGGGTTCAACTGTAGGTTGGTATAAGGTATTGTGATTCCTTTACTTATAACCACTTGTTTTGATAATAGTGGATTCTCAGGAGTGGTGACTTTAAATTCACCCGGTAGGGTTTTGCCTCGGTGGTTTTTCTCATTTGTAAATAAATTACCCGTGTCAAATTTAACTTCCGCTGCATTTAATTATTTGATGATTTGTTTGTGCTACCACGCGTATTGCATGTTAATTTGATTAATTAATAAACTTAGATAATTAATCAATTAATTCATCATAATAGGTTAATACATTCTTGACCTATCAGTTACAAAACCATTTTTCAATGTAATTGAGTTGTAATATTTCAGTGTCTTAAATAGAGGTTAAAGCTCTACATTTTTTTGATGAAGTTAAAGTTCTACATTGAAGACAAGAAGAAACAACTCAAAAAATTGCTCAGAACTGACAATTATTGCAACCTTGATTGCATCTCAACCGCAACCTTAACTCCCATCAACCAATCAAGCTTTGGGATTTCTATTTTCTAGCTAGGGTTGCGGTCTATGATGACCAAGCGACCTAGGGATTTGTGCACTAGGGTTCTTAGATGTACAAAAAGCTTCTTTAAGTTATCATAACATAAGAGAGAACACTGTGGAATAGTGGAAGTTGATGAAGTTTTTGCAATGATTATGCGTCAAGGGTTTTGAACCAAGCCACATCTCCGGAGTTCATTAAAAATCCAGAGTGTTCATGTGGAGATGATTGCACTAAGACTACTGCATGAAAGAGATGTCGTGGTGAGTTATACATGAATTAGATATCCATGCATTGAAAATATTCACGGTAGAAGAGTCCAATCAAGTTAGAGTTGTATGTGATCATATGAGTAAGTTACTACTGTAGGTAACAATTCTAGAATTTGGGATATTTTGTATTGTAAATTTCCATTCTACATAGTGAATTCTTCAAGTCGGTGGTAAGCTTCAAACCACCTGTTGGGTTTTTCCTGCTAGGGTTTCCCATTATGACCATATTGCTTGTGTGCATTTTTTTTTTCTACAACATTTAGTTTTAGTTTTGGTAATATGGATGTGCCCATTGAAATTGGATTGGAACATTTCATATATAATTTGACTGATTAACTAACTTGAGTAATTGATTAATTTAATTATTAAGTGAGAATGAAGTTAGTTAATTATTATTGCATGTGGTAAAATTATCACGTTAGGGTAATTGATTAATTTAATTAGGGTTGTCTTTGTCCAAAAAGATGGTGAATTCTAATTTGAGTGTGTGTGCGTGCACCCAAAAAAAAAAAAAAAGAACTTAAAAAAGCTGTATATAAACAATTAATAAAAATAAACTTTCAAAAAAAAAACTAAGCCAAGCAAATAGATATTTTGTTAGAAAATTTTTTTAATCCCAAAATTTAATCTGAATTACCAAATCAATCAGAATTCACAATATCAGTAAAGAGATCAAGCAAATAACACAACAATTTGGTAACCAAGGGGAATACTAATGAAGAGCTTCTTAATGGAAAATCCATACAGAGTAATGTACCAACCAGACAATTCACTATAAACGGAGTTTACAAACTACTCACAAGACCTTTGTGATTAGACCCCACTATCCTAACAGACAATTCCTTGATATCATCACAATAACTCCAAAACCATTGGACTTATTTTATATGAACCCATCAAGAAAGAAGCGCTTGCTTCACTATGAAACTCTGGGATCACATCGCATGCACTTATGTGAGGTTGAGATTTCTGTGGTTTCAACAGTATATTTTTCAATATTCTTGATCAAGGATATGTCATAAAGGTGTAAAGTCAAGAACTAGAAAGGATGGGATTTACAGATTTGAAACAAAGAAAAGGTTCTCATGATATTCAGTGATCGATATGGCTGCCTCTCTCTTAACTTAAAACTCGAAACTTATATATATATATATATAGAGAGAGAGAGAGAGAGGTAGGGCTAATAAATAGATGTATAAACTGTTTCAAATCAAATTCGAGAAACAAGATTTTCAACTCTCGTTGGAGCAAAGCCTGGGATATACAAGTTCATAGATTGGATTAATGTATCACTCAAGTGACAAGGAGATTCGCTTGAGTGAGCTTGGTGTTTCACTCAAGTGAGAATAAGTTGGCAAGAGCAGGCACTCCAAATTTGCACTTCTTTTAGCAGTTTCCAATTTGAATTGGTCTTCAACACATGACAAACAATTTACAACACTTTCTTTTTCATATTACATTGTCAATTTAATTCCTAACACTAGTAATGACCACTCATTATATTTCACTATTCTTTCTTTTCTTTTCTTTTTTTTGAAGAGATATATCACTATTCAAGTACATATTTACATGAATATGTAATTGAATAGTGATATATAATTTGAAGCCTAAATAATGTGTATTATGTGGTCATGTGCATTCTTAGGGCATGATGCCCCTCCCATCAAAATTTGAGGAATTTTTCAAAAAAAGACCAACTGTACATACATACTCTTAAAATTTAGGGACGTGTTTTTTTACTTGAAATAACGTAAAGATGATTGACATAA
The DNA here is from genome assembly GCA_014183005.1 of Castanea mollissima. Taxonomy (NCBI): domain Eukaryota; kingdom Viridiplantae; phylum Streptophyta; class Magnoliopsida; order Fagales; family Fagaceae; genus Castanea; species Castanea mollissima. Next base: position 23,347,082 of record JACAVU010000010.1, on the reverse strand, counting down.
TGAGCAAATCAAGTCATGTATAAACTTTAACCCTTGCATGGATATATTTCTCATGCACATGATATAGAAGGTACAAAATTAAATGTAATTGAGGCTTATGCCAAAGTTGAAAGTTGAAAATCACCCCCCCTTTTTTCCAATTCATGGATCAAAACAAGTTAGTTTTTCTTTAAACATTGATGACAATGAAAACGTTTCATTTTTCTTGGTTACATAGATAAACTATAAGTAAATGCTAGATATATATTAGCTCAATAGTATAGGTTCAAGCCGAATTCTATTTTGTGTGTAAGCCTAATCTTCTACTTGTACTAGAAGTCTATTAATCATAGTTAGTATATGATTACTTTAGGATTTAATCTCTTATATATACCCATGCAGTACAAATACTGTGTTACAATGAGAGTGTAATACAAATCTTATGTTATATAAAAATGTAGTACAAATCCTACGTTATAATAAACCCAACATGAGTATATATATGAGACTAAACCCTAAAGTAGACATACACTAATTATGGTAAATAGGCTTCTAGTACAAGAGAGAGACTTGGCTTACACACAAATTAAGATTGGACGTAAGCCTAAACTATTGAGCTAATATATCTCCAACAGGTTGGGTCTTTCTTAGTGGCTTAGAGCTTTAGATTCTTCATTATTTCAACTAAAAAATTCAAAGGGAAACAAACTGTGAGTTACACAAGTTAATCAACTGTCTCTGCAAACGTTTACTCTAGTTCTCTTTCTTGTGAATTCAAATATAGCGGCCATGCGTGTGATACAATGAATATGGCATTTACAGAAAACCGCGAACATGAATATGCAAAAGCTCAACATTGCTTGTGTAAGTGTCCCTTTCTTTAATTTCTTCAAGCAATGCATCCATGACGAAAGCCATCAAAGTAGAAGAAAAAAAAAAAAAAACTTACAAAAACAAAGAAAACAACTTGAACGATTGAGCGCAATACTAAACTAAGGAAAAAATACAGCAGCCATAGAATAGGTTTGCAGAATTCATGTTTTGAATAGTTTCGCAATATTGTTTGCTTGATACTATCTATATCTTCTGAGTACATTAAAAGGGATTGTTTGAAACTTTATCTGGAAGTGGTAGTTTAACTATTATATTGGTTTATCATACTGTGATTCTGTGCAAATGTTGCAGTGTCGATTTCAAAAAGTTTGACGCCACACGTCAAAGCAATATAGTTTTTTTTTCCATATCCGCATTAACCACTTACAGTTGCATTATTGGTATAATTCTTATGGCATGCATGCATTGAAAGTTGAAACTTATAAAACACATGAGACAATAAAATACCCTTACAGTTATAATGTCAATGTTTGCTACCTTGATTGCAATTGACCATTTTAATTTCTTTCTTGATTGGAATTCTTATAAATAAAAAAATAGGAGTAGTTGCAACTCTAGAATAACATGTCACCCATCTTATAATACTTTCGTAGAATACGAAAGTTAAGCTTACGAAGAGAAGTTTCTTGTAATAGTTAGTTTGCCCAATTGACTGGACAGCTTAAACTGATCATTCCAGTATTCCACAACATATACTCAAACAGATAGTAACATATATAATTTGTTTTCCTATGGAAACCTTGTAAGGGAGGACAAATTAATCCTAGAACAAATGAAACATATACAAATGAATTTTTCATACAAAAGTATATGGAAAATAGGTGCAAATTGAAAAAAAAAAAAAAAAAAAAAAAAATTGGTTGGTTTATTTGGAAAAAACAAAAACCTATTTGTTATTGTTCCACATCCAACAATGTCCACGCCCTTTTACATTATATTTACATTTTTCATATTATGTGCAAAATGGGGATATTTTGCAATGAAAGTGTAGATATTATGTGAAACATCGTATATATGGAATTGTGAAAAAAAAAAAAACTAATTACACTTTTTTAAATCTACTTTTTTCTCACGAGCAAATAAACTTAACCAAACACATAGTAATCAGGCAAACACTCAAGGGTGCAGATAAAAGAAACTTAAATAAAAAAATAAAAAAAAAGTAATGGCCATTAACCTGACCTTAAATGAATTATGTATTAATAAAAGAAGCTTCAAACAAAAGATGATAGCTCTCAGCCAGACTTTGAAATGGACTTATATATGCACCAATTTCTCTCAAGTAATTTTCTAGAATATATATATATATATATATATATATATATATATATTGGAAATTTAGAGAGAAACAACATACCTGCCTATTGCACATCAAGTTGAAGAATTAAGTGAAAAGCTACAAATTAATTTTCATCAGCTTTCTATATTTCCTTCAAAACTTTCTGAATTAGACCACAAGAATCATAATTCATGTGTTAGCTTACTTGCACCAAGTTACTAAAATTGTATACATATTTCTCCCACATTTTGATGCATTGATTAGAATAGGAAAACAAATGAAACCTAGAACTTCTGTGATGCCAAACCTCATGCATAATTAGAATAAGGAACTTGGTACCTAAATGAAACATATGAAATTGCCAAACCTCATGATGCCATCAATAATTAGTCCGGTAATTAAGATGAAAAAGTGAAACTAGAACTATAATTAATATATTAAGAAAAAGTTAAATAAAAAAAATAAAAAGAAAAAAAAGATGTACTTCTGTGATCAAGAAGAGATTCCCACACCAAGGAAATCAATGAAGGGAATATCCTTGTGTTCAATGGATTCATCTCCTTGCTCATGCTCTGTGGTTGCCCTCAACTTCGTTAATGTGGGTGAGTTATTGCAAAAACTCACTAACTCTCTCCTATTCCTTCCGTTTGTTTCATAATCACTGCCAAGGTTGAAGCAGCCAAAGGGACTAGGAACAACCTTGGTGTAGTTTGGAACTAGTCCATATGTTGTGGAACCCTGATAGCTGCCATGATGAACAGAAGAATTTGGATGATATCTATGAAGATATTGATCAGACCGTTTTGAGCACTCCGAGTTAATGAAATTATTAGAACTAGAATTGAAGCAGGCTCTTCCTTGTCTTCTCATGAACAATTCCAACGAAGATGAGTTGCTTGATACTGTTGGCAATGAAGCAAAGTTCCAAGAAAGCGAAGAACTAGAGGGTGAATCTGCAAACATCCTTTCTTTAGTGGGGTTTCGGAACTCAAAGATTCTGCTAGTACTCTCAGACCCAGCTCTTGATGATGAACTTAAATGATCACCTTGAGATATAGGTTTCCTTCCAAGAAAATTAGTACTAGAGGTTTTCGAGTAATTGTAATTAACTTCTTGATAAGTTCTCTTTCCACATAGCTTGGATTGTTCTCTTTGCTTCCTTGCCATAATAACATGCCAATGATTCTTCACAGCGTTATCGGTTCGACCTGGGAATAGCCTTGCTATGAGAGCCCACTTGTTTCCATGAATGCGATGAGCTGCAAGCAGTCTATCTTCTTCTTCCTCCGAAAATGGCCGCCTGTTGATTCTAGGGTCTAGTTGATTAAACCACCTCAATCTGCAACTCTTTCCTACACATTCATAATTTTATTTTAATTAAAAAAATTATAAAAAAGCCCCATTTGTTAGATTCTCTTAGATTTAGTTTAATAATTTTCTTCTGTGTCATGATGTAACAAATATCAAGTCCTAAAATATTTTGATCAGATTAGTAGGTCGGAAAGATGGTCAAGCTAGTCCAAGTGAATATTCAATTTCAAGCTAATAAATACTCTAATCTATAGTAAGATCCAAGATTCCCAAAGAGAGAGAGAGGGGGTTAATTAATATTATTGATATAGATGATGATAAATATTTATACCTGATCTTCCTTGAAGCTTCTCAGCGATTGAGTTCCAATTTTGAGCACCATATTGTTCCACAAGTTGTCTGAGTTTTTCATCCTCAGCTGGCCTCCAGTGTCCACGGGGACAACTAGTACTCTTAGCATCATCACTAGACCCAGCAGCTCCAGCAGAATCTTCCATGGCAGGCCGAGCAATAGAATTGTTGGACATCAAATACACCAAAGAGGAGTCCACAAGAAGATATATAGAAGAGGCAGAAGGAAATGAAACGACCACCAACAGAGAATAAGAAAAGTGGGGGAGGGTTGGTTTAGGGTTGTGGATGGGAAGTCACTTTTGTTGGTTTTACACGACACATTAAGCCTGCCTTGCCTATGTAATATATCTATGTATTATGTATATATATGTGTCTTATGTCTACACCTATTCTCATTGGACCACGACCTTCTCTCTCTTATTTTCCCAACTGTTTTCGTTTCTTCTCTCTCACTTTCTCTCTCTATCTTAAGCCATGGTACCACGTTAAATCAAACCAAGCCAATTAGGCACCTTATAATTTTTGTTAAAGGGACATTTCTCCTATAGTGCAAAATTAAATAGGTTTACTAATTTCTTTCATTTAAAAGGTGTGTATCTTATTTATCAAACAATGTGGCTTAATTAAGACTTAATTAAGACTTAATCATTATGGGCTCTTAATCAAATTGATTAGTTTCTAGGAAATAGCAAAAATGATGAGGAGGAGGCCATGCATACCTCGAAGAGATTCTGGTTGCTGTGTGCCCCACTTGAAACATTGGCTCAGTGGTTGCACACTCCATGTATGTTAGTAAATAGAGAAATGAGATGAACTCCCCTTAGTATACCACATAAAAGTTGGGGTATATTTAGTCAATGCTGAGTATGAATTTTTTTTTTTGGGTATAAATAGAGGTATTTATCAGAACAAGTTAATCCATTAATTAAACTTTGCTCTATTTAGCTCATCAAGTTCTCAGTTGAAGCAGTTTAATTATCTGCAGCTGGACCAGACAATCCTGCATCAATTTGATTAGAAGAACTTTGGTAATCTTTAAGGTTGTCATGGCTCAAGTTGTCAAGAACATATTGCTATAATTGCAAGCTATTAATATATTCACAAGTGCCATTAAGTCGAGCATAATAAAATAAAATAAAATAAAAAAGGTAGTCCTTAAATAAAGGAATTTGTTTCAAGATAATCAATTTGATTCCAAGAAGGATCAGACTTTTTTTTCTCTTTTTTGGCCACAAAAGGTAAGAACGACATGGAAAATGCACAATTTTGTTTTAGGTAACAGTAAATGAGTAAGGAACTAACTTTTGAAACCCATAACCCTAAATTCATAGGCTTGTGCTAAGTAGCAATTTTCTTCTCTTAAAAAAAATAGCTTTTTTTGTGTGTGTGTGTGTGTGTGTGTGGTGATAGATAGATATTGAGAGAGGGAGGGGTAGGATTCGAATTAAAGACATGAATTATCATAAAAGATGTTATTACCACTAAGCTATCACTTGAATATCTTAGTAGCCATTTTCATTAAGTTATGAAAGTATCCATCTCATGAATTTGTGCTTAAATCAAATAATAAATTGGGTAACTTGGCCAAAAACCTTTAGATCAAGTGATTTTTTTTTTCCTAACAGAATAGAGACGTACATGGTTTGAATCTTTCTACTTAAAAATGAATTTGAAAACTTTAAAAATAAATAAATAAAAACCTTATGTATCCTAAATGCCTCCTAAAAATAGTATGATGTTTTGAGGAAAATTCAACTGCATAAAATTAACTTGATAATAACAACAAATTAACGTTGCACAAATCTAGTTAAATCTCTTGTCCATCACCAATTACCTTCATTTCTTAAAGTTAAAAGGAGAAAGTATTTCATGCATCAATCGTACTTATAAATTTTCAATTTAACCACGTGAAAGTCTAATATAGAGTTATGAGATTCACACACTATAAGGGAAATGATGAACATATTTGATATATGAGATGGTTGTTATGGTAAAAACGACACAATCACAATGCAATAGAACCCAAAAAACAGAAAAATCCTTAATCTAAAAAACACTATAAAAGAAAAGAAATGCACAAATTAAAGGGCGAAAATTCGAAAGGTCAATAAATGCATGTTAGTTAATTTACAGGACATATTTGCAGGATTTCTCCATGGCTTGAAGGAAAATCTGTCAGGTTCGGGCTTCAGGTTTTAACCAAATGCCGTGCAATTACAGCATCAAGAAAAGTATGGGTAGACCGTCTGCCATTTTCCATACTTATTCCATGCAGATGGCAAGTCAAAAAAATTTGGAAAAACATTTATGAATATTAGTATTATATATATGTTTTTTTTTTATAGTGTTTCTTAACTGATTGAGATTTGATACCCCACGAAATCAAAGACCTTTCTTCCCATCTACATATGCTTAAAATAGCTTATCTATTAACATCACCATGAACCAGTTTAACTATACATCATTGGCCAGGTTGGTATAAAATCAGTATCTAATTGTAACCGGTGGATGTGCCAATCCAACGGGTCCATCCTACATCAAACGGAATTTTTTTCGCCCTTTGTTGAATTCTTTCAGGAATTTGTAGTTGGGTCTTGGGTGACACAATATATAAGGTTGATCTGCATCTTGATTTGTCCGTCTAGATCATTTGATTTTGGATCACTGGCTCTCGATATGTTAGGTTTGATTTTTTGGGATCCCCTTTGACCCCCATTATTAACTGGTTGGTTTTGGGTTAGCCGCCTCCATCAGTCATGAGTTTAGGGCACTATGTATATTATTTGAAATATTTTTAAACTAATTAGGATTGATTTCACATAAAATATATTTTTCTTTTCTTTTTTTCTGTAGGGGGCTGTTGAAATTTTATATATTAAGAAAGTAGCAATATTTTGGTGGGACGCCATAGGGGAAATTATTAAGTACTCTCAGAATACAATAAATGCATACTCCTTCCTCTCACATAATTGTGAATTCTACTAATTAAATTCATTATGGGACTCACAATTCATGTGAGATGGGGGAGTACGCATTTATGGTACTCTTGGAGTACTTAATAATTTTCCCAGAGACGATCTACGTCCACAACATTTTTACAACAAATTACAGATAGTTAGTTGTTATTGGTTTAATTATGAACTTAACACAAAGATTTTTTTTTTTTTGCCCCAACAATAACAACCAATAACAACTTACCACTTAAAATTTGTTGTAAAAATATTATAAATATATTGTGGACATATTATTTTTCAATTTTCCTATTAGAAGAAGGTATAATGTAATTTGTTTTTTAATAGAAATAGTGTAATTTGAACGTCTGTTTTATAATAATTATTTTTTACCAACATATTAAGATATATATATACTATTTGACACACTTAATGCAGACCTTAATACACTTGCACAACACAAACACTTATATAATTGAATCACAAACAAACTATTACATGGTATCACATCAAAAGTCAAAACCATAACATTTGATGTTTAGTTAATCTCATACTATTGTGTCATATAAGTTTTTGAGATTTCACAATTTTTTTAAAACATCATTATTCAAATTTTTTTTTAATTGATTTTAAACTCTATTTTATATTTAAACATTCCATTATATTCTTGCCTCATCATGATATATTTAAATGGTAGAATAAATAGTTCTATTCAACATACAAATATAGTTAAAATACATACCTATTAATAATTATCATAATTATCAAAATTTATATTTAGACAAAAATATAAAATAAAAAGAGAAAAAAATACAATATTATTAAATTTTGTCATGCAATACATGAGCTAGTCTATAATCTATTATATATATATATATATATATATATATATAATATATATATATATAATTGAAGTATTTAACTTTTGGTTAACTTCACAAGACTTGACGACGTAAACTTTTGAAACTTAACAATTTTCATGTCATTAACTTTGAGTATAAAATATATATTAATTGACTTAAAAAAAATTTCTATATTTAAACACTCCATTAGAACATTTCCACACTATATTTTCTTTAAATGGTATAATATAATAGATAGGTATATATACAAATACAATCATAATAAATGGCAATTAATAATTATCATAATCATATTTTCTTTAAATAGTATATAGATACTTTCATATACAAAAATAATTATAATAAATTTTTTTAATAAAATAATATAATTATCAATTTCATAAATAGATAATAAAAAATAAAGAAGAGAAAAAAAATTTTAACTTTGCATGGCATATTGACTAGTTTATAATTATAATCTAATATATATATATATATATATCAGTGTATGAACATTTATATATATGAAAATGTTTGACTTTTAGTTAACCACATAATATTTTGCCAAATAAGTTTGAAGACTCATAATTTTATATATCATTATTCTATTATATAATTTTTAATTTTTTAAAATTTTATTCTATATTTAAAAATCATTAGAATTTTTCTACAATTAAAATAAAAATACAATTAGTAACTACCATAAGCACCAATTTTCATGTTTAAATTAAAAAAAATAGCAAAAAAATCATATTTTGTTAAACTTTCACTTGCATGCAGCACAAATTAATATAACTAGTATATATAAAAAATTGAAGATGTATGACTTTTGCTTGACCTCGTAAAATTTTGCATTATAAGCTTTTGTGGCCTTACACTTATACATGTCATTATTATTATTATTATTTGATTTTAACTTTTAAACCATCCATTAGAATCTTGTCATATCGCTTGCAAAAAACAAATAATAAAATAAGAACATTTTCATATCATATTTATTTTAAAAGGTAGAATTAACAGATAGTTCTATATATTACAATTATAATAAATTCCTATTAATAATTACTATAATTATCAAATTTCATCTATTGAGAGAGAGAGAGAGAGAGAGAGAGAGAGAGAGAGAGAGAAAATTTATATTTTTGTTAAATTTTCTTGTTTATTACATAAGCTACAAGCTTTTTTTTTCTTTTTTCTTTTTCTGTTTCTTTTTTAAAGAGACATAAGTTACTAACTACTAGTAGTCGTTGTGCGCATGTGTGTGTAAAATAAGTTAGTGTTTTCTGTTATACATATTATCGCGATCTATTTCAAAACCGTTTTTTTTCTTTTGCGATTTCAGATTGGTAAGAAAAAGATAATTGAAATATAAGAAATACAGCAAATTTAGCTAGCTATGAAGGTTAGCAAATTGACTAATATCCCACTTCAATCAAATTAAGATCACCTATCTAAACTAATATATGTAAGGAGAGGATTACTTGTTAAAGTAAACTATTTGAGGAAGTGGCCAAGTTGAGATGATGATATCTCTAACACGAAAATGACGGCAACAGAAATGAAATGAAGATATGTTATATGGAATTTGCACTTTATTCTTTTGGTAAAACCAAACTGCCCAATGAGAAAGACATATGGGACTTTTCAAACCCATAATATCGTATATGGAGGCAACATGCTTTTATTGACTTGCACATAAATATATGAATAATTCACATGCATATCGTATTTGAAACAACATAATATTTTCTTACTACTGTGAGTTTAAACTTTAAACCACCAATTATTTCCTTTCTCACACTTGAGAATTTAGGGGTATGATACCAACTTATCACTGAACCAATGAATCTCAGGCAGAGTAAACATTAAATTGATTACGCAGATAAAACTGTGTTTTCTAAAGCAACTTCAAGAAGTAATGACTAATGACAGCTATAATGACCCCCAAACCACAATGTTGTCCTCTTGATTTTAATATTAAAGCCGTAAAGTAACGCTTAGACGACTTAGAAGGATTGCTAACTTGCATAAGTTACAATGTTGAATTAATTCTTTAAACAAAAAACTTGGGAAAAAATGCCAATAGAGTTTTAGAAATTATTAATGTGACATTAGAAGTTCTTTGTTGGAATTGTTACATCGGTCAAGAAAAGTCATTTATGATGACATGCCTCGCTATTTTGAGCTGCATATATACCAATTTTTCTCTATCTCCCATTTGTCTCCAACACAGAAATGGAAGCCTTCTCTCTCCATATATGTTAATGTGGGGGTGTGTGAAACAAGTTGCAGAAATAGTAGGGTTTGAAATAGCTTTCAAACAGTAATTGCAAAGCATTTCTGTTACTTGCAGAGCCAAACATCCATAATTCCTTTGAGATGTCCTTATATGAAAACCATAATATACCTTTTTCTCTCACCTTCCCAATAAGAAACACATAAAAGTAACCATCTCTTCTCTTCTCTTCATAACCTCACCTTTTACATCAACAGGCACTGAAAATATGCAACAAACTACTTTGACTCTTCACGTCCCACCTTTCTTATACACGACTACACGAACGCACCCACTCAAAACAATACCTATTTCTGTACTCTATCCTTAATTTGCAAAACTTACCCATTTTTGTTATTCTCTCAATAAATGAGTTTTGTTGCATGGTAGTTGGTAACGATGCTGGCTTCATAAATATCCACACAAAAATGCTCTCACAAACTCTAGCTGTAACTTCTTTTTCCGTTCTTAGCCAAAAAATAAGGGGAAAATTTTTGAGTATTGAAATGACTTGGCAAATTTCATGTGAGAGATAACATGAAGTCTTTATTCTTGTAACCAAGATAATTGAAGTCTAAGGCGTATTTTATTTTTTATTGAAAGACAAGTTGGATTGCATTTTCTTCATGTTTTGTTTTCTATTTAATTCCAAATTTTATCATCTGTTTCATGAAAATGTCTCATCATCATTTTTATTTTGTTGTCCTTTTACAGTCTTGCACTAAAAAAATATTTTTTTATCTTTTTTTTTTCCCTGGTAATAGTACGTAAAATAAAGAAATTAAGTAATAATTACAGACCAATTAACAAAGATAACATAAACATGAAAGTCCAACAACTCTTACCAATAAGCTTACAATCCGGTGACACCCTTCTCCCTGCCCTTCAAATTAGCAAAAAAAAAAACAAAAAAAATAAAAAAAAAACCACTAACAAGTCTATAAGGGTCTCAAGTACCATAGATGCTTACGTAAGAATATTTCTTTGGCTTTATCTTTTCCGTGCCTAAAAGTATAATGATGATCTTATGTGTCAGATATATGTATACCCGTTCACAGTTTGTAGAACTCATATATTTGAGAGATGGAAGATGTATATATTTATCTTATACAAAAAATATCTTCTTCTACTTTAATTTGTTTTCCCTGCAGTAAAGATTAAGGGTACTTCAACCCAACCTATACTACTTTCCTGTTGGGATTAATTCCAATGTCGGCTCAATGGTATAAGCTATTGATGTAGCCACCTAAGGCCCCAAGTGGAAAAAAAAAATGCCCTTAAATTTTAACCAATAGTATTAATTAAGCCAAAATATTAACCAATAAATAAAATAATAATTTCTTATCAAATGAAAAACAAATAAAAAAAGAGAAAGAAATGTTATGTCCACAACATTTTTCACAACATTTTTACAAAAAAAAAATCCTAAATAGCAAATTATTAAAGGTTGTTATTGATAGCACAATAATAATAATTTTAGTGGTAGGTTCAACTAGGACACAAGAAATAACTTAACACGTAAGATTTATTATGAAAAATATTTTAAATGTAGCACTTCTAGAAGAAAAAAGAAAAGAAAGTAATTCACAAAAAAATTCACAACATTTTTTACTATAGTCAAGTTAGCAAACTTTTACTAGTTTTCAACTAGATTCACCACTAACGTCACTCTTTTACTCATTTCTATCAATTTGCCATATCAACAAATGTAAGAAGATCTGTCAAATTTTTCTGAGTTTATAAACTTTTTTAAAAAAAAATTTACGTGGTTCATGTTAATTAATAGTAATTTTATATATAAAACAAGATAACTAATTTTTGCCTTAGGCCTCCAAATTCATCAAGCCGCCCCTGATTAATTGTCATAACGAGCAGCGTACCAATAGCAACCATTGATGCAAAAATATTTGTAAGAACCAGTGGTGTTAGTCATCATCTGAATGAAGTGCATGAGAAACTAAAACACTTCACATTTATCCTCCCTCTAAACCATGTAAAGTATCAGATAACACAACTTTTTACACAACATTCTTCCAAACGAATATTTTTCATTCAAGGACCAAAGCATATTTGATAGACTCACTCACAATATATATAACTAAATATACAAAAACATAAATTTAATTACCTCAATTTTAACTGGGATTTATCTTCTCCCGCAATCAAATTCTCAAAAAATACTCATATTTATCCCAAAAATACAAATACAGACAAGGGTTTGGCCATCATATAAAAATCTCACACACACACAAACAAAAACCAAAAAAAAAAAAAACTCATATGAGTTGCGGGGAGAACCTCACTAGAAGAAATGCGGGTTAATCTTTAGGAATCAAATCCCAACAATCTTGAAATGAATGAAGCAGAGGAAAAGGGGAAATCAATTATGAAAACGAAGTTCATTGACCCGTTATTCCTTTTCTTTATTGTTGTTGACGGTAGTGGTGTTGATGGTAGTCTTCCTATCCTCGAGTTTGTTCACGGGTTGCAGTTTTGCCACTACGGATGTTAATGCTATTACAAACTAGGTCAAGGATATGAAGTTTGTATTTTGTCGGTAAAAAATATTTTGCACATCTAGCCCCCTTTTCAATTACATGTAATATTTTTACACTAAAATAGATTTTTCTTGTTATTCACTTTCTTTTATTTATGTGTAATTTTAGTCAGGTGAGTTTTCTAATGATTCATGTGACTTGTTTAAATAATATATATGAAAAATCTTATAAATTAGAGTAAATTTCACAAACCTACCCTGAATTTTGTGATAATACCAACTAAGTCCAAAACATATTAAAACCTACCAATTTGGTCTTAAAAAGACAATTTTATCCCTAAACTTTAAACAAACGCCGTTACTCTTTTATTGAGTAATAAAAGTTGGGCACCAACCCTAACCTTTATTACTCAATATTCAAGTGCAAAAAAAGCCTGGAGAATATACACAAAATTCTCTAAGCAAAATACACTCTCTACTATTGACAGCCCCTACAACTTAGGCTATATACACAAAAATAACTATCACGGCAGTTACTGCTAAGTAACTGCCCCTTGTCCTGAACTTGCTGCCACATGTGGTCTCACTTAGGACACCTGCAACTGATGCTGCCTGGGCCTGCTCTTCACGTTTACAGCCCCTACACATTAGGTCTAAACATCCAGCAAGCTTGGAACTGCTTGATAACTGCTGGTAACTGCTGCTGCACATTTTACACATGCCAACTCATCACTTAGCACTTCATGAGGCCTCTGCCCATGCTCCAACAGCCCACACATGATTATCCCAAAACGTTTTAAAAGCTTCGCCCTTGCCCAAGCCTTTCTCATCAGCATCACAGCCCACATAACATGTCCATATGCAACCCACCAAGCAACTGCTATCAGCCCACACATACAAGCCCATGCATTCTGCCAGCACCAACCAGCCCAATGCCTTGCATAGCCTAATATCATCACAACAGCCCAACACTGCCTTGCAGACAAGCCACCAAGCCCACACACAAAGCAACCTAACCAAGCCACCATGCCATCAACCATCACCTAGGGTGAACACCACCTACTGCTACCCATCATCACCGAACCATCTCTGCCCATCATGGCTCACCACTACCATGGCCTTGGGGCATCATGTGGAGCAAGGTGCCTCCACATGCTGCCCCTCATCATGCTCATTAATCTAAATGCAGCAGGGAGACTGGGTAAAGGCCTCATAAAGTGCTAAGTGATGGGTTGGCATGTACAGAGTGTGCAACAACAATTACCCGCAGTTATCAAGCAGTTCCAAGCTTGCTGGATGTTCAAACCTGTTGTGTAGGGGCTATAAACATGGAGAGTAGGCCAAGACAGCATTAGTTGCAGGTGTTTTGAGTCAAACCACATGTGGCAGCAAGTTCTGGATAAGGGGCAGTTACTTAGCAGTAACTACCGTGACAGTTATTTATGTGTATATAGCCTAGGCTGTTAGGGCTATCAATTGTAGAGAGTGTATTTTGCTAAGAGAATTTTGTGTATATTCTCCAAGCTTCCTTTGTACTTGAATATTGAGTAATGAAGGTTGGGGTTGGTGCCCTGTAAATATTGTGTGTGTGTGTGTGTGTGTGTGTGAATTCCCTTAATAATTATGTTCTAAGTGTTCCTATAGTGTGTGTGAGTGGTGTATTGGCTAAGACTAAGGGAGGAACTTAGTGCCATCACAGACAAAAAATTTAAAAGAAAAAAATTGACCTTGTGACAATTTTGTCCCTAAACTTAAAACAAACGTTGTTACTCTTTTATTTTCTCTTCTTTCTCTCTTCTGTCTCTTTCCTCTCCCTATATTTTCACTGAGTTCTCCCTCTCAAAGTTATCTCTTTAACCGAACCTCAGCCACGGTGAAGCCTATGAACTTGATCACCGGCATCAACAACACCACCATGCAAGTTTTTTCCCAATTCCCATCACAAGATTGACATCATTAGCCCCATCGATGGACTCTCGCCCCCTTCTCTCTCAAATCACAACCCACACGGTGGTGGTGCTTCAATCTAGATCTTGCCTTCAACAAACTCTCTTATTGTCTTTGCAGCGGCGTTATGGATTAGGCATGACCTTTGGATTTCAAATTTTGGTAGTGTTTCTTTAGGAGGTTGGCAGTTAGGATAGTGTTGATTTCTATGTTGTTTGCTTGAGATTTTTGTTGGTTTTTGGGGGATTTTGTTGGGATTTTTTGGAGATTTTATTGAGAATTTACAAAGGAATTTATGTGTGTTGTTTGGCTTGGATTTTTGCTGGTTTATTTGGGTGTCTATTGGTTTTGAAAGAGATATTTTTTTGTGATTTTTGCTAGTGTGTTTTTGGCCCGTCTCACAAGTGCGTTAATGGAGCCTTATCAATTAGGCTTTGGGTAGGCAGAGCCTAGATGGAGCACTAGACCTCGGCTTCAGATGCTTGTAGGCAAGGTGTATTTTAATCGGCTTCAAATACTTGCAAGTAAGGTCTACTTTAAGGCAAGGGCTAGCTAGAGGTGTATTTTAAAATGGATTTCACTTGTTTTTGTCATCTGCAAATATCTGAAGCCCAGAGAGTAAAGAAAGGTCTGAGAGTGACAAGAGAGAAGAGAGAATCACTAACGATGTTTGTATGTTTAGGGACAAAGTTGTCTTTTAAGGATAAATTGGTAGATTTTAAAATGTTTTGGACTTAGTTGGTATTATCACAAACCTCAGGGTAGGTTTGTGAAATTTACCCTATAATTTATCTTGTAGTAAGTTGGAGGAGATAACTCCAAATTGGTTTGGAGTTAAACTTTATCCTTTCAATTATAAGCAATATTGTTGCACTTAAATAGTTTTTACTTTCTTTCTTTTTCTTTTAGAGAAGAAAAGTGTGAACTTTATTATAACAAATCATCCCAATTGGATAAAATTACAGCATTGAGGTGTGATGGAATATCCTTAAATAGTTTTTACTTTGTTATTCACTTTCCTTTGAAGAAAAACCAATACAACTAAAACATTGGGTTATTTTAGACCGTCAACTAAGTAGACACCAAACCTCAGAATATGAATAATATTATAAACATGATTGGATTATCTATACGTAATTGGTGATACTTCAATTTGTAAGACTTGTGTTATAAAAATTTGTAAAATTTCTAGCATCACTCAAAATTTTTATAATTATTTTTCACAACTGCTAAAATGGTAAGTTATTATTAGAGCCACATTAATACCACATACACCCACTATTAATATCATTTTTATTAACACCAATCTTAATATATCATCTCAACTATTTATAATAAATATACTAATAGGGTGAACAAATTTGAGTCCTTAATTTTTTTTTTTTTAACAAACAAGTGTATCTAGACCTCTTCGAGTATCTGACTATTCTCTTATAGGGGTGACAAAATTGGATACGACACGCAAACCCGACACAATACGAAATCAGTTGGTTATGGGTTGAAACTTAATGGATTCGTGTCATATTCGTGTTGACACAACTTGCCCGTTTAATAAACAAGTTGAGTTAGTGTCCATCACATGGAACCCGTTTGACCCATTTAATTAAATGACATTTTTCCAATATACTCTTCAAACCCTAGGTATATAAACTTATTAGTTGTTGTGGTTTTTTTTTTTTTTTTGACATATTATGAATTTTATATTAAAAATATTTATTTGTTTGGTTTTTCATCATTCATATCAATTTGGTTAATACTAAAATTAGTTTTTTTTTTTTGTTGATAAAATCTAATAAACAGGTCGACACGACTAACCCATTTAATAAATGGATTATGTTAGGGTTGAGAAATTCTGACATATTTAATAAACATGTCAGGTTAAGGTTGACCTATATAGTTGAATATTCATGAGTCGGCACAATATAAATCCGACACGTGAACACGAATTGCCACCCCTATTCTCCTGGGCATGCGTGGTCTCGGTGTCCCACACACATCAGGTTATTGTAGAGAAGAATCCCTTGGAGTGGTCTCAAGATATTAGTGAAAATTTTCGAGTTTAGAATTTCATAAATATCATAAGACCTTAAGAATTACTAAGTCAACCCATTAAGTTTAGTCCTTAGAGTTATTGCATGGGACAATAGATGACACAAAACTAACAAAACGTCATGAACTCAACGCAAATTATTATAAAATCGATCTAGCGATACAAAATTTTTCATAATTATTAATGTGATTTGTTGTAATTAGTTCAAAATAAATATAAAAAATAATAATAATTAATCTATATAAAAGTAATGTTTCAATCAAAACTCGTCCTTTGTTTATGAAAGAGACTGAACATTTTTATGTACCTAACATTGATTATTGCTATACAGTATCAACTAGTTTAGATGGAAACAATATGAAGGTTCCATAAATACTGTGACGTGTTATCCAACACTACGGTGAAGTAACCCATAAGGCTTTGTTTGTTGGACTTTTTCTCGTTCTTACATGTTTACAGAAACTAGCTCAAATTAAACATGACTAAAATATTGTCTTTTTGGTTGGATCAAGTACAGTTAGTTGTCTTTTCTTTGCTTGTCTAATCTCTCATTTCAGAAAACAAAGTCCCCATTTTCCATTGAGAGGTGTCTCTAACTATTGTTAGTGCTTTAAGATTATGACAGTTTAGCTACCTTGAAGGTACCTCATAAAACATTCCCTAAGCTTTATCTAATTTGATTAATACCAACTACTCTTAATAACAAAAAGTCCTAAACCAGGTTAAAGGTGCCCAAGTTTTTTGAGATGGGTTCTAGTTGTAATTAAATTAGGTGCTAATTAATACAAATAAGAAATAAAAAACCAATCTAAATCTACAAAACTTTGACATCAATTACATTCCATCCATGTTTAAACGAGCCAAAACCCCAAGTTATTATCACTTTAACTATCATGCTTAAAGTGGCTTTAGATATTCTGGGCTCACTTCGGATGCTCTATCAACTAAATAGTAAATCCTAATTCCTATCCCAAACCCAACTATGCATTTAATCCATTATTTCCATTAGCCATCTGTGCACTGTGATAGGATGTCAACATTAACATTTCAAATCAAAGGTAGGTAATATTGTTCAATTACATCACAGTGGAGCAATGGAAGACGTCTCTCAACTCTCACATATATAGTTTCATTAATTTCTCTCACTATTTTTTACAAATGGTAAATTTTTATTATTATTATTTGTCATGGTTGCTTGCTCCAATTTATATAAATATATATGTCACGTTTATTGCCAATATTATTTTGGTTATAATAATACAAAGGAAGTCGGGACAGTTATCATTTAAGTGACATCCTACCTACCGGTTCCAGGAGCCAATTAACAATGCAATTATCGCATATTTGGACCCAAAACATCAATATAAACCATAACTTTGGACTTTCCAAATCATGTTTATAATAATAGTTAAGAATATTTCGTAATAATCTTTACTTTTTCCTCCACCCCGCTGCCTCTGTGGAGCCCACCCTCACACTCTCTCTCTCTCTCTCTCTCTCATATATGTACGTCGGTCATAGGTATACACTTTTTTCTTTTGATTTTTTTCTTGTTTTTTTGGCACTATATAATAAGGGTCAAATGATTTATTGCGACTTTCCCCGTTAATCTTATAGATATGTTAAAAATTGCATTGACTAATATTGGAGGCTAGAAGATGGATAGGATGCATAATGTATCAATATTGTCAAAACCAATATTGTTGCCAAAACTGAAATAGACTATCAAAAATAAAATTTTCAACTGCTTAAGGGTCCGTTCGGTTGGAAGAGTGGAAAAGTGGGAGAATGGAAAATTGTAAAAGGATGGAAAATATTTAGTTTTCCTTCTTGTGTGTTCGGTTGGAGGGGTGGAAAAGTGAGAGGTGGAAAACTTTTTTGTTCGGTTGGAGAGAAAAATGAAAGAATAGAAAATGTAATTTATATAAATTGACTATTATACCCTTATTACATAATATGTAAAAAATATATTTATTTTTACTCATTACATAATATAAAATTTATCATATCATAGATATAAATTTTTATTATTATTTTTATTATTATAATGTAAAAATTAGATTAGGTCACGTTGGAAAAAAAAAAAAAAAGAACGTTTAGGTCACATTGAAAAAAAAAAAAAAAAAAAGAGAGAAAAGAGATCGTTCAGGTAACGTTGAAAAAAAAAATGTTGAAGATCAGGTCACGTTGAAAAAAAAAAAAGACAAGAGAACGTTTCAGGTCACGATGAGAGAGAGAGAGGGAGAGAGAGAAAGAGAAGAGAATGTTGAAAAAAAATAGGTGGGAAAAGGGTATTTTTGTAAAAGTGTTACCATAACACTTTTCTCTCCAGATTTTCCTTCCAATTTGGAAGGAAAAAAAATGTAGGCCCGGAGAGAAAACTTTCTCCCCGGTTTTCTCTCCTTCCTATTTTCTTTCCCCAAAAGAACAATGGAAAACAGTATTTTCCACTCTATTTTCCTTCCTCTATTTTTCATCCTCCCTATTTTCCATCCAAACAGATGGACACTAAAGGAAGGAACTAATGCAGATGTATAGTTTTTGGACTATTATCTTTTGGGTACAAGATGCTCCGAATACCCTGCAAATTAATTATTATCATTTTCTTTATAATTTTTTTCACTTAAATTTTTGTTCGGTTCACATTCAAAATACAAGAAATTGAACGAAAGAAAAAATATTATATTGTTAGGGTTAATAAGTGAATTGGAAAATTCTAGGGTCAAAACATACCAAATTTGGGTTGTATCAATTAAATTGTGTTAGGTTTGAGTCTATGTCAAAAGATCCTTAAAGATGATGAATTTATGGGCTACTCAGATAATGAATTGATGATCTTTGTTATCTTTTTTACACCATAATGAATTATTTAGTGAAAATTTTGTTCATTATAAATTGGACATTTAGGGATTCAAAACAAATATAAATTTCACTTAATTTGAATTTGAAATGAATGAGATACGTCCATTTGAAGTTCACACAATTGTGTTGTTTTCGAGAGTTCTCTCAAATCTCAACCCTTAGTCCCTTACTACATTCCTACTCGACCGAAACTAAAGCAAATAGCAAATCAACTTTGAAAGTTTTCTAAATTAACTTGATGATTTCTTATATAAAACCAACCCTTGTTGCACACGTTTAGAGGAAAGGGGTTGTCATACTACTATATGATGAAGTGTAAATCGTCAGTCAAGTTGGTTCATCCAGATTGCGTTGAATCCTCGTCGCTGTCCCTACAAGCATAAAACAAAAGCTTTCCTAAGGTGGTCACCGTTGTGGTGTTTGCCACAACGCCTCCGATGCCAAAGTTAGTATAAAAACTCTTTGAGAAAATAAGAAAGTTCCAAATGCTAGAGATATTTGTGCAAGATTATTGTTGGGTGAAAAATTTTGTACCGGATTTGTCCCTATTCAAGCCATATATATACAGCTTTATTGTTCCTAGCCATTGGGGCCTTAACTATAGCTTTATTGCTCTTTTTGTAACACCCCAAGGCTCATTATTATGGGACTTAATGAGGTTCCAACGGTTTGCCATCTGATTGGTAACCGTCTGAGGCATTGAATGTCCTTCTTAATGATTTGCTCACGCTCGTCCATGCTGCATCAAGGTGGACAAGTATAATGTCGTCTAAAGAAAGGGAGCCTGTCAATCCCATCAGTTGCCCCCCAGGTTCTAAGGTTGTAGTGGTGTGTCATGATGTCCCTCAAAAGATGAAAGGTTTTTTTTTTTTTTTTTGTAGCTAGATGCGGCTCTTGGGATTTCACTCCACATTTAATTCGTAGTAGTGGCGCCACATACTTCGTGGCCACGTGGCGTGTTCTGACGGGGGGGGGGGTTAATGCTCCAATTATATGACTATTGGATTTCCCGCTGATTTTCAGTTTTTTAAGCTTTGGTTTTTAAACTTCCTTCGTTTCACTTTCCCCTTCACTTTCTCCCACTCACCATCATTGTTCTGTGCTTTTTCTTCTTCTTCACGTTATCTCTGCGATTTCGTTCGAACCATTGCATTTTGTGGTTGAGCTTCCTTTTAAGGTATGTTTTCTTCTTTCCCTTTTCCTTTGCTTCTCTTATGGCTTGGATACTCGATTTATGATTGTTGTTCCTCTCTTTTTTTTCTTTTTTTTAGGATTCTTCTCTTTCTCTGTATTCTAGTTTTCATGGTCAATAGCTCTGAGGTTAGGGTATCTTGCCCCTCAGTCTCCTTCTTTTTTACGCGTTTTGGGGCTTCTTTAGGTGTCTCCCATGCCTTTTTTCCCTTGGTTAAGAATTTTTTTTTTTTAGGGTAATAGCTTAGGCATTGTATTTGGTGATCTGCTCCCCTTGCTTTGTCAATCAATTGACTGGTTTAAGGGTTTCGTGGGTGAACGAGTGGTAATGTCTGAGGTGAGGTCAAGCGAGCTTGAGACCAGGTTGTCGTCTAGCGATGACCCCGTGGAATGAGATACTGCCGTCTCTGTCCCTCGTGAAGTTAGGGCTTTTCAGGCCCTTGGGGAGATGTGTGGTTTAAATGGTGAGACACTCTCTAGATTCAAGGATAGATTCCAATTTCTTGAAGGGTTAGGATTCATCTTCCTCACAAGGAAGAACGAGCTTGCCACTTCTCGCCTGGGGAGGTATGCTTCTACGAGGCTGCCTTCTTGAGTGGGCTTAGATTCCCCGTCCATCCTTTCATTATGGAGCTTCAAGGACGTTTTGGCATTGATCTTGGGCGACTTATGCCCAATTCTTGGACGATAGTGATCAGTTGTATGGAAATATGGCTGGCTGCTACTGAAGGGCATATGATCAAGATGGACAAGCTTGTTTATCTATATCGTCTAAAGGAGTCCAAGGAGCACGGGTAGTACGAGCTGGTACCTTGGGAGAGGAGGACAAGGATCGTCAGGGACCTCCCCTCGTTATTCAGATACTGGATCGCTTCTTTTTTGTGTCCAGGGATGAATGGGAAACTCCCTCTGACGAGGTATGGGGTGATTTCCTAGGTTGCTCCATCGGTTGAGAACCCCAAGTCTAGGTGCTTCGTCATTTCTTCTAGTATTTTGCACTTTTGTGTTCATTCTGTCGTCACTGATTCTTTTGTTCATTGTCTCACGTAGTTAAAAGACGGTCCAAACTTAAGAGCAGGTATAAGAACCGTGTTAAAGTTGCTATCGAGTACGCAAAGTCAATTGACAATTTCAACGATTTGGTCAATTCTTGTACTTTGGCTTTGTATTATCTTGGCCCGTTGCCTTCCGCCTACATCCTGGGCACTATTGAAAAAGAGGAAAGGAAAGGTAAGCGCAATATTTAGTTCGTCATTAATTCTATCTCCTTTTTTTTAACGAGTGTTTCCTTTTTGCAGGAATGACGACCAAATTCAACAAGAATATGTATGCGAGAATGAGGTCAAAGAAAAATGAGCCACTATCCAGTCTCGAGAAGAGGGCAGTGCAGGTGGTAGAGAAGGAAGTCTCCATCATTCTAGTTGCCTTCGGCACTAAGACGCCGAGGACAACCTCTCCGGCCACCTCGATTGAAGAGGTTACTCCCATCTTAGAGAGATCACGGTTGACTGACAAAGGGAAGGAGAAGGCAAATTCCCATTCATCCAATGTTTGGGATGATGCCGGCTCGCGATAGAGACGACACATAAGGTCGTCACTACTGAGGAGTTAAAGGTCCTTTCCGGTCTGCCTTCTAACGAGGTTGTGGGTCATCATATCCACAAACTCGTCCAGGTAATGTGCTCGTGTCACTTCATCCTTCATTCCCTTTTTTTTTTTTTAAGGCCTCAATCTTCTTTTCAAGTGTTGAGGGAAAGTCTTCATATTACCTCAGAGTACCTTACTCAAGAGGCCAAGGTCGCGTCAGCCATTTCCAGAATAGAGGCTGTAGAGGTGGAGAACTCCACACTGAAGAAGGACCTGATTAATGCAATAGACAAGGCCAACACTGTCAAGGAGAAGGTCAAAACCTTGGGGGACAACCTCAAAGCTGAGCAGCAGCTGACTTTAGAAAAATATGAGCAACTTCTTGCTGCAAAGGAGAAACTTAAGACCATCGCTGCTAAGGTCATTGAGTCTTTTTAGCAGACTGAGGAGTACAACACAGTACTCTTCAGTTGGTACTATAAATGTTTTAAGCTCTTAAGTCGATACCTTGTCAAGCACCCTACAAGAGTGGATCTTGAGAACCTGGACCTGGAAGAGGTGGACAGAGAGATGGCAGCTGACGAAGCCTCCCAGTCTACAGCTCCTGAAGGCGACGCACCTAAGGGTAATGCTCCTGGAAGTGGCCTTCCTCCTCCTACTGATGCTAAAGCCTGAACCTGCTTTCCCTATGATGTCTTTCTCTCTCTTTTTTTTTTTTTTTTTTGGGTGCCCAATGTGTTTTTAGGCTTTTTTAATTCTAATTTCAAAACAATGTTTTCATTCTAATTTAAGAACAATGTTTTTGTCCAGTGTTTATGGGCTTTTAATTATAATATTGAACGCAATGCTAGTTACCCTTCAATCATAATTTAATACTTACTTATTTTTGCTCATTCCTTGCATAGTTTTTAGTGAATGTGTGTGGTTTCCGTCTACCTCATCATCAGTAACTTATATAGTTGTTAGTTGAAATTTTCGCTAACTCATTCCGTCAGTAACTTACGTCCGTCTCAAGCAGGATCTCGTTACTTAGCTAACTTTTGACCCATACCCATTCCTTAGCTTCATCAACAATTGGTTTAGTCTGTACAGAATGTTGTTGCTTTTAGTAACCTTTATCAACACCTGTCTATGCTAGATGCTATCACTTAGCCGATTTGCTTTGACATATACCTAGTGAAGAGATTTGGTCATCTTTGGCTTCATCAGTAACCTATATCCGTCTATGCGGAATCTTGTTTCTTAGCTAATTTTTGTGACTTACACCCATTTAAAGGATCTTGTCATCTTTGGCTCCATCAGTAACCTACATCCATCTATGCAGAATCTTGTTACTCAGCTAATTTTTGTGACTTACACCCATTCAAGGGATTTAGTCATCTTTGGCTTCATCAGTAACTTACATCCGTCTATGCGGAATCTTATTACTTAGCCAATTTTTGTAACTTATACCCATTTAAAGGATCGTCAGTAACTTACAACCGTCTATGCGAAATCTTGTTACTTACCCAATTTTTGTGACTTACACCCATTTAAGGAATCTTGTCACTAGCTTTGCTCATATTAAGTCATTAGCTAAATAGTCCTTTTATTGCTTTCAAAAATGAATACATTATATGTTACATCTATTGGTGGTACTTCTTCAAGTGCTCAATGTTCCATGGTCGTGGTAGTCTCTACCCATCTAAGGTCACCAAGTGATAGCTACCTTGTCTAGAGTAATGGACGACCTGATAAGGTCCTTCCTAGGTTGGGCTGAGTTTCCCATGGGTTGGGTCTTTGGTTGCCAGGGTGATTTGGAGTAGGACTAGGTCCCCTATGTCAAGTCATCTGAGCTTTACTCTCTTGTTGTAGTACTTGACCATCTTCTACTGATAATTTGTCATTCTGCTAGAGGCTCCATCTCTAATCTCATCCAAGCAATCTAGGTTGACCTTTAGTTGCTCATCATTGCTCTCTTCGTGGAACATCTCTCGCCTGATGCTGGTTATTCCTGCCTTGACCGAGATTACTGCCTCAGTGCCATAAGTGAGTCTGAAGGGGGTTTATCCTGTTGGGGTTCTCAATGTGGTCCTGTCAGCCCACAAGGCAATGGGAAATTCCCTTGACCAGGCTCCCTTAGCGTCTTCCAGCCTGGCTTTGATGATCTTGAGTAGTGTTCGATTAGTCACCTCCATCTGTCCATTCGCTTACGAGTGTCCTGAGGATGAGTACTAGTTCTTAATTCCTAAGCTTGAGCAAAAATCCTTAAAACCTTGACTATCGAACTATTGCCCGTTACTTGATATGATCGTTTGTGGGATCCCAAATCTGCATACTATGTTCTTCCATACAAAACTCTAGATTTTTGCTTCGATGATGGTTGACAATGCTTCTGCCTCAACCCACTTTGTGAAGTAATCAATAGCGACCAATAGAAATTTTACCTGCCACTTATCTTAGGCAATAGTCCGACGATGTAAATTCCCCATTGTGCAAAGGGCCATGGGAAAGTTATCGTCATCAGTCTTTCTGCTGGAAGGCGTTGGACATTCCCAAACCTCTAGCACTTGTTACATTTCTTGACAAGCTCTCTCGCGTCCACCTGCAAAGTAGGCCAGAAGTAACCTATTTTGATGACTTTGCTTACCAAGGATCTAGAGCTTGCATGGTCTCCACAAACCCTTTCATGGATTTCCTCCAGGATGTATTTGGCCTCTTCCTCATCGATGCACTTCAAGTACAGCATAGAGAACCCTTTCTTGTACAGAGTTTCGTTCAGGATTGTGAATCTGGTTGCTCTCCTCTTGACCTTTCTGGCCTCCTCGACATCCTATGGAAGGTGTCCATCTTGAAGGAAGGATATGATCGTGGTCATCCAGCTGCGTGTGCTCTGGATTGCGAAGGTAGATATTTCTTCAATGCTAATGTGTTTCTAGACTTCTATTTCTAAGCCCCCACTCGTTGGTCTTTCTACTGCCAACGCTTGCTTTGTGATATCGTCTGTTATCATGTTCTGGCTTCTGGGGATTTGCACAAATTCCACCCTATCAAATTCCTATGTTAAGTGCTTTGTCAGCCTGAGATATTTTTTCATTCTCTCCTTTTTTGCTTCATACTCCTCTTTTATCTGTCCTATCACCAACTTAGAATCACTCTAGAGGAATAGGTTTTTAGCTCCTAGTGCCTTCCCGATCCTTAGCCCCGTCAATATTTCCTCATACTGGACTTCATTATTGGTGGCCAGGAATTTTAGTTGAACCCCATATTTAAGCATTTCTCCGTCTGGGGTGGATGATGACAACCCTTACTCCTCCTTGAACCCCATATTTAAGCATTTCTCCATCTGGGGTGATGATGACAACCCTTACTCCTCCCCTCTTTTGGGCTAATGAACAGTCAGTTTGTATCGTCCATCTTTCTACTTCGTTGGGGAGGCCGTCGTCGTCCTAGGCGGTGAACTCGATAATGAAGTCCATCAATGCCTACACTTTAGTGGTACCCAATATCGAATTGGCTAAGTCCTATCACCCACTAGACCATTCTCCCTACTTCCTTGGGCTTGTTCATGGACTTCTAATGAGTTGGTCCGTCATTACTAAAATGGGGTTCACCTGAAACTAAGGCCGCAATTTGCCCAAAGCTACTATTAACGCAAATGCAATCTTCTCGATCCGTGGATACTTGGCTTCTGCCCCCTGGAAAGCCTGGCTAACGTAGTAAACTGGAAGCTGTTTCCTGTCCTCTTCTCGGATCAAGGCTGCGCTGACGGCTGTGGTTGATACTGCTAGATACATATACAAGTTTTCCCCCTCTTAGGGCGGACTTAGGAGAGGTGGGTTTCTTAGGTAGTGCTTGAGTTCTTGGAAAACTACCTCGCATTCGTTAGTCTAAGCAAAAGCTTGCTTCAATGTCTTGAAGAAAGGTAAGCATTTTTTTCTTCGCTTTATAAACAAACTTGTTGAGTGTCACTACCATTCCTGTAAGCTTCTAGACTTCTTTGATGGTTCTTGGCGACATCATGTTAAGTATGGCTTGTACCTTCTCTAGGTTTGCTTCTATCTCCCTTTGGGACACCATGAATCCCAAAAACTTCCCTGAGGCTACTCCAAAGGCACACCTACTGGGGTTCAACTTCATCTGGTACTGCCTGAATGTGTCAAAAGTTTCTTTAAGGTCGTCCAGATGAGTAAGTTCCTCTTTACTCTTGACGAGCAAATCATCCACATACACTTCCATGTTTCTCCCGATCTACTTACTGAACATTTTATTCACTAACCTCTAGTAGGTTGCTCATGCATTTTTCAGTCCAAAGGGCATTACCTTATAGCAATAGAGCCCTTGGCTCGTGATGAAAGCAGTTTTCTCCTGGTCTTCCTCAGCCATCTTTATCTAATTGTATCCCGAGAATGCATCCATAAACATCAGTAATTTATGCCCTGTTGTAGAATCTACTAGCTGATCTATCCGGGTTAGAGGAAAACTGTCTTTTGGGCAAGCTTTGTTTAGGTCCATGAAGTCCACGCACATTCTCCATTTTTCATTTGCCTTCTTCATTAGGACTACATTGGCAAGCCAGTCTAGGAAATAGACCTCCCGAATAAAGCCTGCTAATAACAACTTGTTAACTTCGTGTGTAATTTCTTGGTTCTGCTATGGAGCGAAAACCCGTCGTCTTTGTTGGATGGGCTTCTTCTCGAGATCCACATTTAGCTTATGCTGGATGACCTTCAGGGATATGTCGGGCATGTCCTCGTGACCCCATGCTAAAACGTCCATGTTTTCTTTAAGGAACCGGATGAGTCTTGTCTTCATCTCAAGACTCAAAGCCGCTCCTATCCTGGTCAGCTTTACTGCTTCTCCTTCGACCAACTCCACTGTCTCTAAGGCTTCTACCTTATCTTCTTCCTTCTCTTTGATCATCCATGTATGGCTTTCTTTTGCAACTAACACAGTCTGGTAGCATTCCTTGGTCAATACTTGATCTCCCTTTACTTCTCCTATGCCATTTTTCGTCAAGAATTTCACTTTCAGGCGATATGTGGAAGTGGCAGCCTTCCAACGGTTGAGTGTGGGCCTTTTGATGATCACATTGTATGAAGAGGAACAATCTACCACTAGGAAATCCAACGGACGGGTTAGTTGTCGTGAGTAAGACCCCACTGTGACTATTAGCGTCACTATGCCTTTAGGATACACCCTGTCTCCACTGAAGCTGATGAGGGGGGACTCAAAAGGACGTAGTCTTTTCGAATCTAGCCTCAATTATTGAAAAGTGGAACGGTAGATGATGTCCATAGAGAAAAACATATCCCTGTCCATTCATCTCTGTTTCAAGGGGGTATCCTGTGGACACTGTTCACCTGTCTTTAATATGACTTCTTAGGGGATTTGAACGATCCTCCTGTGGATGGCCCACCTGTGATCGTTTTTATCTCCCCGATCATGCTTGGAGGATGCTAGGACATGCGATCCTCGTCCTTTAGTGAGGCTTCACAATTTCCCTTGTCATCATCCCTGGTCCTACTAAGCTCTCCCTTCTTTACAAACCTTTGTAATTTCCCCTTTCGTATTAGCTCCTCTATCTGCTTCTTCAGGTCTCGACAATCCTCTGTGTAATGGTTGTAATCCTTGTGGAAACAGTAGTACTTCTTCCTGTCACGTACGTTGGGCGACGAATGTAATGACCTGGGCCATTTGAGGTAGTGTTCATCTTTAATCTGCGCCAAAATTTTGTCAATAGGCATAACTAAAGGAGTGAATTTTACCATCTGAGAAGCCTTCTTGTCTTTCCTTTTACCCTCATCGTTAGTCTGACGATCTAAGCATTCGTTTTTTCATCCTCTCCGGTTGTCCTCTTTCCTTCCCCTTTCACTAGCTTTCCCTTCATCTTTTATCGCGACTAAAGGGTCTTCAGCATTCATATACTTCTATGCCTTCAGGAGCATCTAGGCCATCGTTTTTGGAGGATTCTTTGCAAGTGAGACCACGAACCCCCTAGATTTTAATACATCTTTGAAGGTTGTTAGCTACACCTTGTCATCAGCTTCGTCTACCTCCAAAGTTTTGCGGGTGAAACGTTTCACGTACAACCTTAAGGTCTCCTTCTCCCCTTGTTTAATGGTGAGTAAGTGGTCTGCTGGTCTCCTCGGGTGCTAACCTCAGACGAAATGACGTAGGAAGGAATTGCTCAATTGTTCGAAGCTGTTGATGGGCAATGTGGGTAGCTTCGTGAACCATTCCCTTACAGCCCCTTTGAGAGCAATAGGGAAAGAACGGCACAGTATTTCGTCAGGGGGTTGCTGGAGGCCTAATGTTGTCTTGAAAGTATTGCGATGGTCCAAGGGATCCTTAAGTCCGTCAAACTGTTCAAGTTGAGACAGGCGAAACTTTGACGGAACTGGGCACTCAAAAACTGCCGTTGTGAAAGAGGAATCCATCGTCCTGACCATCCTGTCCACGCTTAGATCCATTTTCTCTTTCATGGCATTCCTTAGCTCGTCCATCTCCTTCTTCATCTCCCTAAGAAGCTCCGAACTTAATTCATCTGGAGTGGTTGGCCTTTGATGGTCGCTCCATCTTTGGCTATTTCCCTTGTCTTCCTGATTGCCTCTGGACCGGTTGTCTTGCTGTTGGAGTCGCTGCTTCATCTCTTGATTTTGTCTGGTAAGTTCTTCCACACTAGCCATAAGTTCTTGGATTTGCAAAGCTAGTGTCGCAGGGTCTTGGTTGGACTCCATCTGAACTTAGAGAATGATTGGAACTATATTCTCGAACCTTGCAAAAATGTCACATTCCCACAGACGGCGCCAAACTGATGAAGTGTAAATCGTCAGTCAAGTTGGTTCATCAAGATTACGCTAAATCCTCATCACTGTCCCTGCCAACATAAAACAAAAGCTTTCCTAAGGTGGTCACCGGTGTAGTGTCTGCCACAACGCCTCCGATGCCAAAGTCAGTATAGAAACTCTTTGAGAAAATAAGAAAGTTCCAGATGCTAGAGATATTTGTGCAAGAGTACTGTTGGGTGAAAAATTCTATACCCGATTTTTCCCTATTCAGGCCGTATAAATACAGCTTCATGATTCCTAGCCGTTGGGGCCTTAATTGTAGCTTTATTGCTCTTTTTGTAACGCCCCAAGGTTCATGATTATAGGACTTAATGAGGTTCCAACGATCTGCCATCCGATTGGTAACTGTCTGAGGCATTGAATGTCCTTAATGATTTGCTCGAGCTCGTCCATGCTGCATCAAGGTGGACAAGTATAATGACGTCCAGAGAAAGGGAGTCTATTAGTCCCATCACTATATATCTTTTTGAGAGCAAACCTTCTTAAGCCAAAAATAGTCATAAATAAAAAATTTTATTAAAAAAAATCCTAAGTATTCTCCTTGTGAGTTCCTTCCAAAGTTTCTTTAGGTGAATTTCTCATTCAAGCCAATGAATTCACTAGTGTATCCTCCCTAATTTTTCTTTAGAGCATCGGACTTCTATTGGTTGTGGATGAGTGCGATTGTGGAGGAGATTTTTGTAGAATAATTTTAAAGTTTTGGGGCCATTGAAATGCGGGGTGAATGAGTCATTTGTTGAGGTTAAAAATTGTCTAAGACTATAAAAATTTTGTGAGAATAGACTAATATTGATTTTTAATAAATTTTTAAAAAAATCATTTTAAAATTTATTATAACTATTTTAAAATAAACTTTAATTAAAATATCTTTTCTAAATTTGAATTTGGTAGGGGAAAAAACATAACTCTAACTAATAAAATTGGTTAATAAAACAAATTTTCTTTAAAAATGGCAATTTGGTTGAAGGCAATGAGGTTTTTAGTCTGTGTATAATTGGGAAAGGTAATGGCTATAAAGTGGTGTTGATGGTGGTTCAAAGTGGTTGAGGGTGTTTCTAGTAGAATTATAATTAAGTGATTAAATTTGTTATTTCCTAATAGCTTAAACTTTTAGAACAATCGGTAATTTAACATAGTATCAGAGCAAGAGGCCTTGAGTTTGATCATTGTCTCATCCACTCTACCTTCCATTTAAATTCTCACATAATTGTGTGCTTAAATGATTAAATTTACCATGTCTCAATAGTTTAAACTTTTAGGAAAATCAATAATTTAACATAATATCAGAGTAGAAGATCCTGAGTTCAATCATTGTCTTCACCTTGCCTCCCATCTAAAATTTTAAATTCCCACTTGTTGGGCCCTCACTTATTAAGGGAAGTTTAGACCCACAAGTGAGGGAAAGTATTGGAATTATGGTTAAATAATTAAATTCATCATTTCCTAATAGTTTAAGCTTTTGAGACATTAATGGAGAAGTTTAGACCCACAAGTAAAGAGGAGTGTTAGAATTATGTTTAAGTGATTAAATTCATCATTTCTTAATAGTTTAAGCTTTTGGAAAAATCGGTAATTTAATAGTTTCTTGTGTTGAGAGAGAGGTTGTGTGGAAGGTTTATAGTGATTTTTGGTTACTAAAAACAATGAAGAAATAATAAACCAACAAATTTTTTTTTAAAAATCCATCTAATTGGGGCACCTTTTTAGTTTCCTATTTAAGAATAACTCTAAAAAAAATTATTAAAAAAATTATCAAAAACTGTACAATGGAACACATTACCACAAAATCAAGTTTATCATTGCACAAGAATCAATTAGACTTTGCATCTTACATGCCATTCTCTTTATTTTATTTTATTTTTAATTGAGATTAGGATTACTCTAGATCTATTTACATATGAGAAAAGGCACGTCCAACAAAACCGAAGACCAGACCCAAACTATCCGTTGTCCAACCCGACTACCTGGCGGTTGATGGTGGGTCCCTGCCATTCCAACCTGATTTTGGCAAGTCGAATGGTGGGTCTTCCTTCCCAAAATCCGATCCACCCAACGAGACCATCATATATAATCTTTAGTCAGTCCTCACCCTTAGTTTCTTAGTTGACTCATTCTCTATCAATCTCTAGTTCTCACTCACTCTCTCGATCTCTCAACAGCTAATCTACGATTCTCCTCCATCTATGATTCTCAAAAAGCTGATCTTTGATTCTCCAATTCAGAATCATTAGATCTTCAATTCTTTCCCATCACCAATTTGCGATTCTCCTCCATCGCAAATCTGCAGTACTCCATCGCTAATCTGCAGTACTCCATCACCAATCTACAGTTCTCCTCCATCGTCCCATTACCGATTTGCAGTTCTCCATTGCAGATTTGTAGTTCTCCTCCATTGGCCCATCTTCAATCTACAATTATCTTTGTTAGGTTCAATTTTCAGTCATTTTCTCTCTTTATTTCTTCAATTTTGTCTCTTGTAAGTTCAGATTTGCTATCATCTCTCTCTAATTATTTTTGTGTTCTTTGGATTTGTGAGCTACTGGTGTTTGGGTTTATAGATTTATTTGTAAGTATAAATTTGTTCTTTTAGATTTGTGAAATTTGTACCAAGTTTGGTCTTTGATCTCTGTCTTTCGGTCAAAGTTGGATTTGACCACCGTCCACTCGAGCCCAATCCAACTCAATCTGTGGTTTTTCGCGATCAGCGACGGGTCCCTAGTCCAACAACCCAACATGAATGGGTCGGTTTCAAGTTGAACCCAAACCCAAACCAACCTAACCCATGGACACCCCTATGAGAAATATTGCAAATAATTTTCACTTAGTAATTCTTTTTTGCCACAATCAAATAAAAAATTTTATGTTTGACTTGGCGCCAATAAAATTCTTGACTTAGAGCCAATAGAATCTATATTTTAGAAGTATTGGGTTTTTAAGATTTGATTAAAAAGATAAAAGTAGAATTTGTATTTGAGGTAATCCAAAATGCTTGGAGCCGATAGTCTTTGTATTGTGGTAGTTGTAGATTTTTCAAATTTGATTAAGAGTATAATTAACAACTTGTACATGTAATTTCAAAAATGCTAACACTGATAAGGAGCAAATTTTTATACGTGTAATTTCATATTTAACATTCCAATTTTTTGATAAATTTATTTAAGAGTAGTTTTGGAACTTATATATTTTTATAAGGCAGATAAGACAATAAATGATGTTCTCATAAAAAATTGGGAATTGGAAATAGGATAAGCAAATTAGGACGGAGTGAGTACTTTTTTTCAATTATTAAATTCAACTTTAAGAAAATATTTTATTTTAAAATAATCGTATGTGTGAGAGACTACCAAAATTGGGGGTGCCTCTCAAAAAAGAGATTTGGGTACTTTTAAAGGCATCTCTCTTTTTGAGTAAGTAGTGTAGAGTCACCACTTATTTTTTTATACAAAAAAATAAGAAAAATAAATATAAAATACATGACTGAATAGTATCCTTCTCATTGATTGAATAAAAAAGTACATGTTTGAAATATTAAAAATTACATAACTTTGGGTCCTAATTACAAACTACCAAATAATTACAAGGTTTTTTGTCCTAGTTACATTCTACCCAAAATTAAAAAATAAAATAAAATAAGGCAAGGCTTAGATCTACTTATCCAAAGAGCTAAATTCGAAGGATAGGTTATGAAATGGGAAGGTGTAAGGCACTCATTCTACCCAGACAGAGTCTGGTCTTCTTGACTCTTGTTACCAATAAACCATTTATGCAAGTTTTGAATGACATGTTGTATATATGAACAAAACTAAATCACACAAATTTATTTATGAATGAATCATTTTCTTTATTTAAAAAAATTTAGATCTGATATAGTGATAAAAAAAATTGATTTTGGTTTGTCAAAATGCCAAGTCTATTTTTTAATAAAAAAGTGGTTTTTTTTTTTTTTTTGGAGAGAAAAACTCAAATCTATTTTGGTGATTAAAAAATTTTTATTTTAGTTTGTAACAAAAAAAAAAAATATATATATATATATATATATATATATATATATATATATATGATCTCTTTTAACACATAGAAAAAATGGTTTTAAGTTTGTAAAAGATCAAATTTGTTTTATGATGATAAAAAATGGTTTTTGATAACAAAATAATCAGATCTGTTTTTATATGTTTTTTTAAAAAAGAAATATGAAAAAAAAAATTATAAAGAGAATTTCACTCGTAACAAAAATTTAAGCTACATGAACCAAACAAAATGAAACAACCATAAACACAATCATATTTATTCTCTTTCTTTGTTTCAAAATCTATATATGTTTAAAAAAAAATTAGATCTGTCTCTAAGAAAGATACAAATCATTTTTTGATTTGAGAAAAATTTAGATCTACATCTAATAAAGATGCAGATCCATTTTTTGTTAAGAAAAAATTCAAATCTACATCTAAGAAAGATAAAGATCCTTTTTTTTATTAAAAATAATCAGATCTATATCTAAGAAAGATGTAGATCTGTTTTTATTTTAAGAAAAATTCAGATCTACGTCTAAGAAAGGTGCAGATCTGTTTTTATTTTAAGAATAATTCAAATCTACATCTAAGAAATGTGCAAATCTGTTTTTATTTTAAGAAAAATTCAGATCTACATATAAGAAAGATGTGGATCTGTTTTTTATTTTAAGAAAAAGCAATGATTATATGCAGATTATTGGAATTAAGAAAGAGGTCACAACAATTATATTAAAAAAAAAATCAAGATCATGCTTTAACAAAACAATGATTAACAATTCATGTTATGGATAAAGGAAAACATGAATCATCATAAACAAGAATCATAAAAGAGAAAAAGAGAATAGGGTGATTGAAAACAACCTCTTGCATGGAGAACTTCATGTTCTTGAGAGGATGTTTTAGGGTTCAAAAACATTTATTCAATTATCTTTGAAACCTAAAAATCATAATTTTAGCAGCAAATATCAAAAAGAATCAGCAAATATGAGTCATTTGAGAGCTTAAAAACATATGCCCCTCAGATCGCCAAAAAAAAGTCCCTAAATTATGAGATCCAGTCTCTATTTATAGAGGCCAGAAGACTCTAAAAAATAGCTTCGACGTGTAGAACACGAATTGGGACTCATTCTTCTGTGAAAAGATCAAAAAGGATGTGCCTTATCGTCACCCAAACGGAGTTGGGTCAAAGCCCAAAAGGAGCCAATTCAGCACTTTTAAAGTGTTGTTCGGCACTCCAAAAGTGCCGAATGGTGCTCTTAGATGCCGAACACACTTTTGTATTCGGGTGCGTTTTGGACTCTCTTTCTAGGGTTTTTTTATCCGATCTTTGTACCTATACGTTTTTTCATCCTTAGTCTATGATTTTTTTATCACTTTTCTGGATAATTCAGACTTTTTAGGAATAATTATCTCGTAGATAAATTCCTTATAATAAATCTTGATAAAATTCAGATTATCCAAAATTTTATTGTTATCCAATCATCCCTTTTAATCCTATGCATGCAATCCTATATTAGACACTAATTATCAATCAATCACAAAATTATTTAATTAATTTTAATTGTTTAACCAATCAAAATTAATTTAAATTAATTGTGCGTGGTCGACTCTTCCTAGACACAATGCATGTTGACCGTGCAAACTTGATCATACTATATCTTTCGATCCCATGGTTCGATTTAGAAACCGGACACACCATTACGACTGTTAGAATCCCGAGATTATTTTTATGATATGTAATGAATACACTGATGCATGTAATATAAGAACAAATTGATGCATGTAAAGCAAGATCAAATTGATGCATGTAATGCAATTGTGATTTTTGGGGTACATGGATGATCATTCCAGTCATCTTCCTTGATTAAATCATGTGTGCAAAATCGAGTGTCTACAGTATGAAAAATTATAATAATTTTTTATTGAATTTTATTTAAAAGTAATTTTTCATAATAAAGTGCTTATGTGGAAATGTTGAACATCTCTCTCTCTCTCTCTCTCTCTCTCTCTCTCTCTCTTCTCTCTCTCTCTCTCTCTCTCTCTCATCATTATGTAGCAATTCATAAAACTATATATATGTATTAAATCACATGAGTTAATCATTGCTAGAGAAATTTTCCTTTAAACTGATTAAGAGGTAAATTCTATCAATTTCAAACCTCTCCATTATGTAGCGATTCATAAAACATTATAACTATCTACATGTATTGAATCACATGACTTAGGCTATGTTTGGCTTTATCTAAAATATTTTCGAAGTGTAAAATATTTTCAGGTGAAATTATTTTACATAAAGAAAAATATTTTTAGTTTTTTAAATACTTTCTAGAAAATACACCAAAGAATAGTTTTCAGTGTTTTGTCTTGCATGTAAAAAACCTATATCTAGAAAACATAAGCACAAATTAGCCACCACCACCGAAGACAAGCACAACCCACCATAAACCACCCAAAATCCAGATCAAGAAGTGGAAAAAAAACCAACCACCATTGCTCCGTTGCCACCAAAATCCAGCAACTAAAACACCACCACCCACATGACCACACCACCATAACGATAACAAAAATAGAGATCAAATCTAAACCCACCCTTTATCAACAACCATTAACATCGAAGGGAAGACAGCTCGGTGGAGAGAGAGGGAAGACAAATCGGTGGGGAGAGAGTAGTTAGATCAATGAGGGAGGAAGAGGGCAAAGGAAGGAAGCAGAATGAAGAAGAGAGAGAACGAAGTAGGAAGAGAGAGGAAGAGGGAGGAGGAATTTACCTTGATCGACGACGACAGGCACAGCCACGAATGGCGGTGGATTCAAGCTCGAGTTCAGGTGACTGGCCTCTCTCTCTCTCTCTCTCTTGGTTCGGGTAGAACTGATAATGGTTTGAAAGCAAAATAGAAGTGTAATATATTTTACACTTCAGGCCTTGATATTTTACAATCAACGAAAATGATTTTTTGTTTGACTGAGTTTTCCAGCAAACCCAATCACTCTTATGGTGTAAAATATTTTTTGTATTCTTTTTACATCCAAAACAAACATAGTCTTAATCGTTGCTAGAGAAATTTTCCTTTAAGTTTGGAGGTAAATTCTGTCAATTTCAAACATTAAATGGCATTGTTAGGAAAAATGATTTTTTTTCACTGGCATTTTGTTTTGAAATTGTTTTTCCTTTGAAACCTCCGGGTTTAAATCAATATAATAGACTAGCAGTGCGCAGTGTTAAACAATTAGCCCATACTGTCTTTCGAACCCTTTCTATTAAGCCCATGATTGTTTTTTAATGGGTCACGGAACCGTCTGTGGCCTCTACACTTGTCCAACATCAGTTGGATGGGCCCATTAATCCATAAAATATATGCACCGGGGGAGTACGGAAACCTTAGCTGGGTCTGGACTAGAATTTTTTGGGGCCTTTGGCAAGTTCAAAACAAGGATTAATAATATGTCTGTTGAGAGGAATGCTACATCTACCATTTTTTACAACAAATTTGTGTACACACAAAACAATTCTATGAATTGTTGATCCAATACCAGATACACTCGCACACCCAAAAATTGAAAGTTTCCATTTCTTTATTTCACTAGGCATTTGGAAGGGTTACATTTATAGAGAAAACTCCATTTTTTTTTAGATGCAATTAACAAGTGTCCTAAGAACATTTGTTAATAGATTATTTTATGAAAGTTTTATTATAAAAGGTTGTCAAAAAATCAATTTTTTTTTTCTTTTCTCATATAAAGTTTCTAAAAATGTACATCATAAATCAATTCCCTTAGAGCATTCATTAATTTTTTTCCTTTTTTTGTTAAGATACAATTTTCATGTGTACTCATTTGGTACTTATTTTTCACCTTTTTAAAAATAAATTATTTCAAAAGCTATACCTTAAAAAATGAGATTTTAAATTTGTATTTTGTAAAGGTATGGTTTTAAATACTTCTTTCCAATGGCTTTAAAAATGAGATTTAGAGACTATGTGCTTAGGGTTCAATTTGGATTTGATTCAAGGAAAGAGAGATTTGGGGAAAGAAAAACCAATTGAAAAAGGTTTGAATTGGCAGGTTAAAAAAATGGGTTGCTCCAGGTTTGCATTGGGCTAATGTGTAATCTTTTTAATATTAAAAGAGTTGTCATGTCACTTTAAAAAATGACACATTATTGCTTTATCAAACACATAGGTAATGAAAATAACAAAAGTTGATGGAGAGATCGATAGTGCTCACTTGAAATTTCTGAGACCAAATGTGCTCATTTAGTAAACTTCAGAGATCAATAATGTTTTTTAGCCTTCTATTTTTCTCTACCTCTCCTTCTCTTTCTTTTTTAAAAACATACATTATTTTGTAGGAAGTTAAGGGCATTTTTTTAAAAAATAAAAATAAAGTTGAGGAAATGATCATATAGACAATAAATGAAAATTTTTAAGTCTAAAACAAACAAAACTAAAAAGTTTTAAAGATAAAAATGAAAATTGATCAATGGTATTATATATATATATATATATATATATATAATTTGATATTTATTACCAAAAAAAAAAATTTGAACCCTAAATGTTTCCGTTAGAAATATTTTTTTTTTTAAATAAAAAATATTTGTAAGTATTAATTAAGTTACAAGACTCTTGACACCAAGTAGTATAAATTGAATATTAATAAGTAATAATTGCAGAAGGGATTCCACTAGGCACACGTTACCAACATTACCCAAGTGATTCCACCCAAAAGAGAAACATTATCAAAGTGATGCTACTATCTCTAGGCTATGGTTGGAAAAAGAAGCAGTATGCCTACAGACGCCATTTAGATCTATCGGATTAGAATCAAGTAGCGCTTTTGATGGCTAAGAATGAAAGTTGAAAACTTATTTAGATTTGTCGGATTAGAATCAAGTAGTGGTTTTGATGGCTAAGAATGAAACCTACTTTTAATCTTAATTTTTGGATCAAAACTTTTTACTTTCAATCATTTTACCTTCTCAACTTTTTCCACTCACAATTGCATGGGGCTATTGCACCAAATCTCAATCTAAATTGGTATGTTATTCGACACCTTAACCTAGAATTCCCTAGCCCCTAGTCCTAGGGTTGGGTTGCCTAGTTACTGGATCCTTATCCCCCTATCTACCATATGGGCACAGTGTGTACCAAAATCAAATGTCGAGTGGCCATAACCCCATCTCATACAAACATTGTAAGCGACAGATTTCTTTTATATATAATTTTTGGATTATCAGATAAGATTCAAGGTGGATGCACCTTTTCAAAAAGACACACATCAAAAAGAAAATAAAAATAATCATTCAATCAGATTTTGTTAGCTTGAAATTCTGACATAAGTTAGGAATTGTGTGTCATTTGAGCACAAACCTTAAGAGAAAAGTTTTCTTTACATGAGTAAAGTTAGGAATTGTGTGTCATTTGAGCACAAACCTTAAGAGAAAAGTTGTCTTTACATGAGTGTAAGGAAAGAGAAAAAGTAAGGTAAATTTAAGTTATAACTTTAGTTTATTACTTGGAAATTGGAAGACATTAAACATCACAAGTTGTTCTCAAACACACACCCCCCCCCCCCCCCCCCCCAACCCCACCTCTTATATTGTCAATGACCACGAAAGCTCCAATATTAAGTAGTAGTTCTTTTTATGACCATACCATTTATCAATTTGTTGAAGTGATCGACTCTGAAATTCACATAGACCCATCACTTATTTTTTCCACAACTCAATATTGTCGACCATTCCAGAATTTTGACAATAACATTGACACAAAAAATTTCGTCCCTACAGTTTCTCATTAAAGAAAGTTCCCCGAACCCCACCTCCCCGGCTTCTTTTCTTCTTTTGTTAGGTGAAATTCAATACTTGCATATTACGAAGTATCGAAAGTTCTCTGTGGTCGCCTTAGTTATGTGAAGACAACCAAGGTTGACCCACTAACCTGATCAACACCAACTCTCTCTTTCCCTTTTCCCCTTTTTCTTCAGAGATAATAAGTTGATTGCCCAACAGATCTTATTGGCAAAGATTGTAAACTTGAATAATTTATTTATAAATTCACAGCTTGTTAGCACAAAAAGGGGTCGAGAAGATTGACCATTTCACAGGTGTAGACCAGCTACCATTTCGATTGGCCTAGTGCACCCAACATTAATTAACTTCTTTTTTATGAGTATATGATCCATTTAATTTTATCCAAAATGGTTCATTTCACTACCTATTTTTATATAAATGGAATCCAATGCCAGAAGACATGGGTTGTCTAGTCTAGTATAATGGAAAACAACTATCTACGAACTAACAAGCTTAATTGGTTGTATGAATCTTGGATTTTCTAAACATCATGAAGACAACTTAGCATAAGCTGCTTTCTATAAACTAACAAGCTTAATTGATTTGAGAGATGTTAAATTATGTGCGTTTTATGTGTGTTTGGAAACTATAAATTATACCTGTAAAAAATAGTGTACATGTATACTCATGAAAAAAAAAAAAAAAAAGGATTTCATCTCAGAGTGGCCAGAATAAGAACAAAAAAATTTACCTTTAAGAATGAGAGTTATACAAAAAATCAAGATCAATTTTTGTATTGGAAGCAGTGGATATATTGATCCAAAAATTATAATTTTTTAAAAATTAATTCTACAAAAGATTAATTTTGCACTGTGGACATGTGATAGCAAATAATTAGCCTTCAATCGTCCAACAGGTGATCCTCTCTCCTATTTATACAAAACTTCTATTTGACTCTTCTTCTTCTTCTTTTTTTCTTTTTTTTTTTTTAAAGCTCAAAGTTTACGCATGTTGTGGTAAAAACACAAAATCATTAATAAGATTGCTAAAATTAAGTGTCCGTTTGGAATAGTTTATTTAGTTGAAATTGAAATTTCTTTTGCTGAAAGTGTAGAAAAATAAGTTAAATAGTACCATGGGACTTATAAATAGTATCAAAAAGTGTCATATGATTTATAAATAGTATCGAAAAATGCAATGGGACTCATAAATAGTAGCAAAAAGAAACTAAAAGTAGAGATAAACTAAAAAATTCAGTTCATTCCAAACGCACATTAAAATGTAATTTTAATATTAATTCCAGAAGAGGGAGAGAAACTAGATGGGTTGGCATGAGAGCCCTTACTCCAGCCAATAACATGGATAGCATTGAGAACCTTGAGATACTAGTGGTCCGTAGACAAATTGGCAACACTTCTTAAACTAGCCTTCAGTATACTAGTTCCACTTGAGTTTAATTATTTATTAACTAAACTATCTATGAGCAAGGTGAAGATTGCCCAGTCCACTTGCTTTCCCTTTGAATTTAAGTAAATATATATTAAAATGATTTACTACATATTATAAAAATAAAACTCATGGGGCATGCTTTTTCCCCTGTGCATGGGTTGAGTTGAATCAGGTTGATGAGTTTTTCAACTCAACCTACTATGATGGTTAAAAAAAAATCCAACCCATCACAAGAGTCCAACCCAACCCAACCCACATAGATTGGATTAGGTTGTGTAGTTTTTTTTTTATTACTATTATTATTATTATTATTAAATTGAGCATTAGAATAACATCACCACAAATAAGAGTAAATATATAACCAAATAATCATAAGTATAACAGCAAACAAACACAACTTTTATGAGAAAAGCTTAGGGTTTGGGTTTTATTTAGGAAGAGGAGCAAAAAAGTAAATAACAAAATTATGTAATATATTTTTTTAAATTTAAAGATATATTAAATATAGGTGGGTTAAGCCAGGTAAAGCGGATTTGTATATCTCATGACCCAAACCCAACCTGACCCGCTGTAAAAATAAATAAATTCATAACCCAACCCAACCCACCAATCCTTAAAAACTGACCCAACTCGATGGGTTGGGTTGGATCGGGTCAAGTCAGTTTTGGCAAGTTGGTGGGTTTGCTGCACATCCCTTCCCCTTAGTAAGTGGTTTCCTCACTGTGTTGTTTTCAATTTGGTCTCTATCTTCTTCTATTTTGGGTTAAAAAAATGTTTTCAAAATGGGACTAATATTTTTCATATGAAAAATAGTTTGCTTTTTTAAGTTTGGTTCCTTCAAATACACATTCCTCCCATATCAAAATTTTAAAATTTGTTATTTTTTACATGGATACTCATATTACAATCAAACTTTAAAATTGACATTCGCACATACATATTTCTATAAAATTATATTTAAAATATGATAAAATTTATTTACAGTACTTTAGGTGCTATTCTTTAGGTAGCCATATAGCAGGAAAAAAAAACTAAAAATTACACCTAAATACTCTACCTAAGTCTTACCCTTTAAAATATGCCAACTTCGCCTGTTCATAAAATCCAATTTCACACGAGACTAGCAATCATTTGCAAACAATACATAGCAAGTTTGGCCTCAAAGTTAGCACGGACAACTGCAAATTAAATGTGAAAGGGGGTTTTATGCATTGGGCATGACTTTTTTTTTTTTTATCCAAAGTTTCGTTGCCTTCAAAATATTTGCTACCATATAAAAAAGCATGGGCCATATTTGCTATATATCCCAACAAAAATAGTCAATTGCAATTTACATTCCACGAACCTAGTGGATTATATCTTAGTTTGACTTCCACCTAATAAATACTTGATATGAGTCTCTCAATATACGTTTGCACGACAAAAACTTCTTTAATCTGCTCCAATCCATAAATTCGAGGTATCACCGCATTGTGCTACAGTGCTATTGAACAATGTAGGGCTACTAGGTTGATTTTATACTATTTGCCTCAACCTAAGAACATTACCATCGGGTGTGTCAAATGCCAAATATTTGCCATTTATTTGGCATTTGACACACCAAATACTAATATTCATGCTTTATGAGATGTTCAAAATCTCAACTTTTTTTGCAACATGCTACAGTACAGTTCCATATATGAAACCACATTGTAGCATGTTGCAAATTTTTAACATTTGTTTATTCACCCCAAGTCTCATTTCATCTCCCTCTCTGTCACTCTCTATGTCTTTCCCCTCAATCCTCTCTACTCAAGATCTCTCTCATCTTTGCTCAAGATCTCTCTCGAATTTGACTTCCACCTGATAAATACTTGATATGAGTCTCTCAATATACGTTTGCACAACACAAACTTCTTTAATTTGCTCCAATCCACAATTTCGAGGTATCACAGAGTTGTGCTACAGTGCTATTGAACAATGTAGGGCTACTAGGTTGATTTTATACTATTTTCCACAACCTAAGAACATTACCATCGGGTGTGTTAAATGTCAAATATTTGGCATTTGACACACCAAATACTAATATTCATGCTTTATGAGATGTTCAAAATCTCAATTTTTTTTGCAACATGCTACACTACGGTTCCATATATGAAACCACATTGTAGCATGTTGCAAAAAATTTTTATCATTTGTTTATTCACGCCAGGTCTCATTTCATCTCCCTCTCTGTCACTCTCTATCTCTTTCCCCTCAATCCTCCCTGCTCAAGATCTCTCTCATCTTTGCTCAAGATCTCTCGCCGCCTTACCTTGCTACCAACCTCCACAACCCTCGCCGCCGATCTTCAAATATCTTAATCGGGTCATGGGTGTTAGATTTGGGATGGGTTTCAATGTGTGAGTTTTGGGTCATTAATTGATCGGTTGGGTTGGGATTTTGGGCCGGTGGTGGTGTCGTGGTTGTGGTGATGGTTGGTTGAGTTTTGGGCCAGCGATGTTTGTGGCTATAGTGGGCTGGCAGTGTTTGTTGAAGATTTTGAGTTTTTTTTTTTTCTCTTTTGTTGAGGTTTTTGGATTTGGAATTTGTTGGAGATCTGGTGATTGTAGTTGTAGTTTGTGGCGATTGATTTGTCGTTGGTGGTGATTTGCCGTTGCCGTTGCCATTGTCGTTGGTGGTTAGTTTATGGCGGTTTTGAGTTGTATTTTGGGTGGTGGAGGAAGCTCTTGGTTGTGGCGACGGTTGCAGTGGTGGTTGTTGGCTCTTGGTTGGTGGCAACTGCCACTGGTTGTGAGTTTGTATATTGGCTGGGTGATGAGTTAATATATTATTTAATTTGTTGCATATATTATTTTGATGTTTAGAATCAAAAAATAAAACATGTGATGAATGGTGTATTATAAAATGATGTGGTAAAATAATAAAGTAAGTTTTTTGATGTGTTAAAATGACATAATTTTGAAACGCTTGATGGGAATGCTCTCAACGCACTGTCATATTTGCTTTATACCTCAAAATAGGCCAGCCCAAACATTTTAGAGGCTTAAGGTGAAATCTTCAAATGTGATATTTATGTTATCACTTAAATAATATTTAATTAGAATTTTATATAATATTTTTTTCTTAAATCCATTCTTTTTATTTTTTAATGATAGGCCAAAAATGTATTGACCCCTTGGGTAAACTAACCAATTAATTAGTCAAGTAAATTAATTAAGTCAATTTAACATGCAATATGCATGGTAGCACAAACAGATCACCAAATAACTAAATGTAGAGAAAATTAAATTTGACATGGGTGATTTGTATACAAATGTAGAAAACCACTGCGGCAAAACCCCACCGGATGAATTTAAGATCACCACTCCCGAGAATCTACTATTATCAAAACAAGCGATCATAAGTAAAAGAATCTTAGTAACCTATACCAACCCACAGTTGAACTCTTACCCCAATATACAATTAGACTTGCAATGTGGTGATGATCTCTCCTTTCAATGCACGGCTCCCAATACGTGACTAACCAATCGATTCGCTGATCCCAGTACGCAATTTACTCACCAACTTGAAAAAAATGTTGGCTGCAAAATTTTTCGGTTCATCCACACGATGAAGATCAAGAAGCTCCTTAGTTACAAAAACCTACAACATACAAAGACAACAGCTTTTTCAAAAGAAAAATGAACTAGAGCAAATTGTCTCTGGTTACAATATGCATGTAACAACAAGTACAACAACCTTAAGACGGTCTTTAAAATAATCCTTATCTATGTCTAGAATTATGAGAAAAGAAACCCTACACAAGTAGATTGGATATGCGTGAAAAATAGATCTGGAAATCAGATTTTCGTAAACCTCGATAGATAGGCTATCTGTTGAACTGCTATCGAGTTTCGAGCTAAAAGCTCATTTTAAATCTCAATAGATACAATATGTCGAGTTATCTGTCGAGCTTTAAAATACAGCACTTCTTCACTTATTTCTTGTACAGACTTGCATACCTTTAACTCTTGACTTGAACACAAAGTTTCTTGAAGACTTAAACCATCCTAAATCTACCCAATTACAAGTAAAGTGTGTTTTGTCAAAGAATTAACAAATTTTAAATGACATATGTTCATAACAAGTTCCACATATGTT
Organism: Castanea mollissima; assembly: GCA_014183005.1. NCBI lineage: Eukaryota > Viridiplantae > Streptophyta > Magnoliopsida > Fagales > Fagaceae > Castanea > Castanea mollissima. The sequence continues at coordinate 23,302,861 of JACAVU010000010.1, read as the reverse complement.
CTAACAATCTCCCCATTTGGCAATCCGTGACAAAACCACAACAAACAAATGAAATATGAGAGAAGTCATAAACTGCTAAACTCATAATCACTTGTTGAATACAATAAAATCTAATCCTAATACAAACTCTTGAAAAACTTTGCAAGAAGAGGGTTCATGGCATAATAGATTTTGGCAACCTGTATTTCTGAAACACTTTAAACAAAACTCATAGGGGCATCTTAGTGTGAAACAGAAATTAATAGATTGTATACATAAGAAACATGTGTATAAAGAGAGAAAAGAAACAATACATAGAGAAATAGGTGAAAATGTAATAACACCCTTTTAAAGTGTTTCAGAAATATATATATATATATATATATATATATATATATATATATATATATATATATCAATAAAGAATACAAGGTTGCTATCACAAAGTAGTCACAAGACCAAAGTACAAGAACAAAGTATCTAAAAGAGAAAGAAAAGAAAAGATACATAAGTCCTCACTACATCCCTCAAAACGTATAGACACTCCCTCTAGCAAAAAGGTCCTACACTAACTCTCCCCCTAGATACATGACTACTCTTATACCTAAAACTACTCTCCCTTTTTGTCACAAACGACAAAGGGCAAGTCACTGTGAAGCAGTTATCTCCTCTTCACCGGAAGAGCTAGCATCCTCATCCCCATCATCACCAAAGCCACCATCATCGTCCTCATCCTTTGAAACCTGTGGAGATAGAGATGGAGAAGCAGTGAAACCACCCATGACAACCTATCGTCATGCTATACGACCAACACGATTGTTCACCCGACACAACTCATCACTAAAGGTGTCAAGGTGAGCATCCATGCACTCAAGCTAAGCCACGATGACCTCGAGAATCACACCACCCACGATCTCGGTCTGTGGCCACTTCGGTCGAAGCTAGGCCTTGCTCCGTCGAACAGTACCAGAATCAATGGCACGCATGATGGGGAAGTGATCAAACACAAGATAGGAGACAAAAAAGTGGCGAATGATTCTTGTGATAACAGAAGGAAGATAAGCATATCATGGGTCATCATATCCATATAAACATCTATAAGGGAGAGGATGAAATGAGAGGGGAAGTCTATAGAAAGATCCTTTAAGAAGAATAACAAAAAGCCAACACGAGGCATAGTAATAGAATCATAGTGAGATGAGGAATGTAAAACAAATGTCATCACCATATTCAGGAACCTCGAACCTTTTGTAAAACACGAGCATGAGGTGTTTTAATGCCTACTCCATGATGAAGGTGTCTCACAAACAAGAGAAAAAAGTTCGTCCTTGGACACAGTTCTCAGACGTGGACAACCACGGTAATCAAGATGCAATTCTCTCAGAACATGTAGCACTTCAGAGATAAGCTCTAGAGTCACTACTATACAAGTAACTCTAATAAGAGTAGAAAACTGAGGTACCGAAGAATCGAAACCATGCATATTAGAGTAAAACTCTTGTATGATCACTATGGGACAGCTCACAGGCATCTCACATAGAAACTCCTAACCTCGTCTGTGTATGACATCCGGTAGAGCAGTATCGGAGAAGTCCAATCGGATAACGTGGTGTTCCGAATGAATGCCACATTTGGAGAAGTTCTCCAAGAAGTCCTTACAAGCTTTCTCATCACGGAACCTAACATGGTGAGGAGTGGAGTCAAAAGATGATGCCTCGGAATGAAGAGGCTTCCAGGACGATGTAAACTTGTGCTTTAGTGCCATTGCATAAACTATCCGAGAGAGAAAGAGAGAGAGAGACAGAGAGAAACAAGCAGAAAAGCACCAATCAACAGATATACCAAAAAGAAAGAAAAGAATGGTACATATGCATGAAAAATGCATGATCATGTGATGTGCAACAAGAATATCATCATGGACTCAGCCCAATATAAACCTACCAGCACACAAGGTTCCAACAAAGAAATCAAAAATCTATAATGCATTATACATTATAAAAAAATGCAAATGTGATGCAATGCATGATCATATAAGATCATTTAAACATAACCCAACTCAAAATTTCACAAATAACTCATCAATTTTGAAAAACCCCAAAAATTTTCAAGAAACCCAAAAACCTAGGTTTAAAACGTATGAAATGCATGAAGAAAGAGTGAAAACAAGATCATACCAGTGAAAACAAGATCACTCTAGGTCGAAAATCAACTGGGTTTGAGGTTTAGAGAAAGAGAGAGAAAAGTGTTTAGGGAGGTGAAGAGACAGTTTCTATCAAGAGAGAGCGAGAGAAATGAAATCTGATTTCGCTCTAAAACTATTTAAAGAAATTGCATCTCGGTGGATCGAAAGGTATCAAGAATCTGTCAAGCACTAATTCTCGACAAATAAAGCTATCAAGGTGTTGTCAAGAATCTATCAACAACAAAGAACCTCAATGGATCAAATAGCTGTCGAGAAGCTATCGGCCAAATAGAAACTTTCTCGATGAATTGAGAATCTGTTGAGAAGCTATTGAGAAAAATTCTAAATAGCTCGATGGATCAAAGATGCAATAAGAGCTGTCGAGAAAAAGAAGTTCAAGGGTCCCGATGGATAGCTAGCTGTCGAGAAGCTGTCGAGCTTGATAAAAACAGATTTTTCAAAGAGGAGAAAAACACTCAAATGAATGCAATCAAGCAAGTTACTCAACTAAAGATCCAATCAACATGTGAAGCTCTCAAAAACACTTTCAACAAGAAGAAAGTAAATCATTTAAGATCCAAACACACACACACACACACACACTAAACACGTCTAACCAATTTTATATTTCAAAAACAAGTTAAGACAGTTTAGTAAGCATACATTAACACATGTATTCCTTGTGATGTCCAAATCACATTGTACCTACACATGTATCAAAATCAGCAAAGAATTTTTGCGTGTTATGTGTGAAGAACATTGCAAGATTACATAAGTGTCTCACGTTATAACAATTTGAGATATGAGAATATTAGATTAACTCACACACAATCATAACTACTTGATGGGGACTATCACCTTCGAGGTACATCCTATAACTCCCACATCTCCTAGAAACACAATTGCAATTATATTTAAAAGCATTTTTATTCTTTTCACTTTTACATTCTTTGCATATTTTTCTTTTGAGCATATCATACATGGGCATATAAGAGAGAGAAGAAAATACTCAATTATGTTAAGCTTTTGACATTGCACTTTTGCTATACCAGAGCATACAGATGTCATTTCATAATTGGCAAGCATTAGTGATGAGATAGTTATTTATGCCTTTCTCTTAGGGTTTTTTAGTCATTCCCGTCAAAAAGAATTATATGAGTGTTAAGTACAAGAGATTACTTAATTTTACTCATCACAAACACAAGCCATAAAACTCATTTACTTAGTTTTGCATTAAGATGCTCATCTAAGCTACAAAAGATACAAAGTTTAGAAAATTTTGTTTCAATGGCCATTCAACATACATGAGTACCAATGTACACAAAATACATACTGTTCTTGTATTTTTCTGATTCTCAATTTTTTTTTATGAAAAACAAAATAAAGCAGAACTGAAACATACAAACAAAAACATGTTAACAAGAAAGCAAAATACACAAGTAATGCATAAACAAAAAGAGAGGGAGAGAGAAAAAGTGACTAAATCACTTTGAGCTTTTTTCCTTCCACATCTTGGAAGAACCATTCCTTTGTATGAACCCTTGAACTGAAGGTGGGGGGGAAGAATTGAAATAATTCAAGTTCAAAAGAAACATGAGGGTCTTGAGAAGATCTCCAAGAGGAGCAAAAGAGGAGAAAAACTGATTATGGTTTCCGGATGAGATCATACTGTTGCTCTATTGAGTGGCTAACCAATTGTAGCAATTAGGCCAAGTGTGTCCTGTAGCTCCACAGTGATGATAGAGTTATTGCTTCTTCTTTTCAGACTTTTGGTTATTATCCTTCTTAGTCCTAGGGTTTTTAGTCTCTTTCTTTTCAAGCTTAGTTGGTGCTCCTAAGATAGATTTATCCTTATCTATGTTCTCACTAGCTAAAACAGTTTTAATATCATTATTCTCAGAATCAACATTATTAGCAAGTGGAACAAATACAGTAGTACTAGAAGAAGCAATATTAGGAAAAGAGAAATCATACCACAAACCAGTTCTATCAAAAGCATATTTCTGAATGTTAATCATCTCATCAGCTTTGCACTGGAATTCCTTTCTAATTGAGCTCTAACCTTGAATAGCTCTTCTTCAAGCTTTTTTGTCCTTTCAGCCAAAAAGTTCTTCTCAAACCGTAATGCTCCAATGGTTAGATTAGCTTCATCCACCTTTGTGGAGAGCTCTTCTCAAACAAGTTCCTCATCATTCAACTTCTTGGTGGCTAGCCTATACAATTTCTCGTGCTTTTCGAAGACCTTATATAGTTTTGCATAGGCTGTATGGATGTCATCATGTTCATCCATCTTCTCAAACTTAGACTCCACCAAGTCTTCTTCTTTATCCACATCTTCAATAATCCCCTCAATAGGATTTATTGTGGCAATAAAGGCATTCAAGATTCTCTCGTTACCATTATCTGAATCATCCTCAAGCTCGGTGTTACTCAAGGTAGCAGCAAGGGCTTTGCTTTTCCCAATGGTCTTGAAATAAGTTGAACATTCTTGTTTCATGTGCCCAAAACCTTGACAACTAAAACACTTTGGTCCGGAGGGAACAGTGCACTGATCGCCATCCTTAACATTCTTCTTCCCTTTGTCTTGGCTCTTGAACTATAAAGAACTAGATTGCTTTCACTCGTTGTCAAATCCTTTCACATTGGCATTCTTTATAAACTTTTTGAACTGCCTTATAATGTAGGATTTTATCTTAGAATCTTCATCATCAGAAGACTTATCGATGTCACTGCTTTTGGCCTTCAATGTCATGCTCTTGCTCTTACTCGATTTCCCAATCCTAGACAAACCCAATTCATAGGTTTGCAAGTTGCTAACCAGCTCTGTCAAATGAATTTGGTCAATGTCCTTTGATTCCTCAATGACAGTTATCTTGGCATGAAATCACTCCGGAAAAGATCATAGCACCTTTCTCACAATCTTGAGTTTTGGAATGGTTTCCCCCAGATTAAAGGCAGAGTTCACTATATCCTTGAGCTTGGCATAGAACTCATCAAATAACTCGTCCTCCTCCATCTTAATTTCTTCAAAGCTTGTGGTAAGCCTTTGAAACTTTGAATCCTTGATAGCCTTAGTCTCTTCATAGGTTGTCTGGAGGATAATCCATGCTTCCTCGGCAGTTTCAATAAAGGATATCTTCTTAAAGCATTCAATACCCTATTGTTGAAGTTTGCCGTTTTGATCTTAGCATCATCCCAATCAGCCGACACTTCCTTTGGCTTGGTCCAACCTATCTCCACAGCTTGCCACACTTTCTCATCTAAGGACTGCAAAAAAGCTCTCATGCTTACTTTCCAGTATGCATAGTTAGTGTCATCAAATAAAGAATGTATAATTAAAGATTGTCCTCTATCCATGACAAACCAGGGTTAATGGATCACACAGCAAAGATTAACCCTAATCAGAGTATGCCCGCTTTGATACCACTTGATAAGCCAAGAATGTATTGACCCTTGGGTAAATTAACCAATTAATTAGCCAAGTAAATTAATTAAGTCAATTTGACCTGCAATACGCATGGTAGCACAAACAAATTACCAAATAACGAAATGCAACAAAATTTGACAAGGGTGATTTGTTTATGAATGAGAAAAACTACCAAGGCAAAACCCCACCGGGTGAATTTAAGGTCACCACTCCCGAGAATCCACTACTATCAGAACAAGCGATTACAAGTAAAAGAATCTCAATACCTTATACCAACCTATAATTGAACTTTTACCCCAATACACAATTGGACTTGCAATGTAGTGACAATCTCTTCTTTCAATGCATGGCTCCTAGTACGTGACTAACTAATTGATGCACAAACCCCAATACGTGGCTTACTCACCAACTTGAGAAAGATGTTGGCTACAAAGTTTTTCAGTTCATCCACACGATGAAGATTAAGAAGCAACTAGGGCAAATTGTCTTTGGTTACAATATGCATATAAAAACAAGTACAACAACCCTAAAACGACCCTTAAAATAAACCTTATATATGTTTAGGGTTGTAAAAAAAGAAACCCTATGCAAATAGCTTGGATATGCGTGAAAGACAGATCTGGAAATCTGATTTTCGTAAACCTTCATAGATAGTCTATCTATCGAGCTGCTATTGAGCTTGGAGCTAAAAGCTCCTTTTAAATCTCGATAGATACAATATGTCAAGCTATCTGTAGAGTTTTAAAATACAACACTTCTTCACTTATTTCTTGAATAGACTTGCATGACTTTAACTCTTGACTTGAACTCTTGACTTGAACACAAAGTTGCTTGAAGGCTTAAATCATCATAGATCTACCTAATTACAAGTAAAGTGCGTTTTGTCAAATGATTAGCCAATTCTAAATGACATATGTTTATAACAAGTTCTACATATGTCCTAACATTTAATATGATTTTTTTTTTTTTAGAAAATTCTAAAGTTATAACAAATTTTACTACAAACTGATGTTGTAATGGATGTGATCAGTAATATAAGACTTACAAAAATATTAGAGATATTATAAAATTTACAACATGAGAATTGCAAAAGTATATCACCAATCACAAAAATTCATTCAAAAATACATTCAATAAATTGTTAAAATCCACCTATCGTATTCATTATCACATCAAATCATAAAAGTTGTGTAATAAAATTTATAGTATTTTTAATATTTTACTATTTGAATTACTTGTGATCAGTATCACATCTATTTATAAAACCTATTTATTTAAATTTGTCTTATCTCTATTTTTAGCATTACTTAATTCTTTGGGCCTTCTTAATAGTGATTTTTTTTTTAAATCTCCCAAATATATTTATAAAAAAAAAAATTGCCCCCAAAATTTGGGGTCTTTCTCTAGTAGAGGGCCCTAAACAATGGCCTAGGTGGCCTAGGCCTATGGCCAACCCTGCCTTAAAATGACTAATTAAGTTGCAATTATGGTTTTTCATATATAATTTGAATAACGTAGTTTGACTTAATAAATAAATACCTGATTTGGAACTTAACCATGTTTACACAATACTCTTTTTTTATTTTATTTTTTTGAAAGGGAACAATTGGCATTAAACCAAATAAAGGGATACACACTGATAAGCCTGCAAAGTAGGATAGAGAGTTAGCTCAAATTACATCAAATCAGAATGCAGAAACAGCAGAACAAAGGGAGGCGCAACACCTTTCCAGATATGATAGCTTCCATTTCTTCGGGCAAATTGGGCAAGCTCATGGGCCATAGTATTGAAGCTCTTACTTAGGTGCTTGAAAAACCAGGTCTCAAAGGAGTTATAGGCCTGAAGAATTACCTGAATAGGGTGCCCAAAAGTGCCCCCTGTAACCTTCTTGTTGATTGCTTGGATGATAGCTAAGGAATTTGATTCAAAGATGACCTGGGGCAGCTGGAGTTCCTGAGCAAGAAGGACACCTTGCTCCAATGCAATGGTTTTGGTAATATCTGCAGAATAACAGGATTGGAGATACAAACATAGGGCAGCCACAACTTGGCCTTTGCTATCTCTGATAACAACACCCACACTGGAAATATACTCATGTTCTAAGGATGCCCCATCTACATGTACTTTGTAAATTCCAAGGGGGTGGATTCCATTTGGAAGGAAAGGGTCTTGTTTGATCAAAATCCCAACTGACAGAGGAGGCATAGTCAGCCATTGCATTTTTTGCCATGTGCCACACCTGAAGAGGAGAAAGACCACAGTCTTTGTGCACAATGCTATTTCTGTTGGACCATAAGGCCCATGCCTTGGCAAAGAAGAGCTCCAAATCTTGAAGTGTTAAGTGAGAGAGGATAAATAGTGCAGAGTCCAAGAAGGATTTTTTAATGCCTTTTGAGTTGAGAGGATTTTCAAGCCAAAGAGCTCATACCAAGGATGAGAAATTGCAATTAAGAATGGCATGGTCTATACTTTCAGCTTCAATACCACAAACAAGACAAACCTTACTTTGAGATATCCCTCTACAGTAAATAGCACCCATTGTGGGGAGACCATTGACACATGCTCTCCAAGAAAAAACCTTGATTTTTGCTGGGAGGTTGAGACGCCAGAGCTTTTTCCATAATGGCTTGCAAGGATCCCCATTAGAGGAATCCCCTCTTTCATTTGTCTCAATTAGCTTATAGGCAATATGGTAGGCACTTTTGACTGAGAATTCACCTCGGTTATTTCCAATCCAGATTACCTTGTCTTTTGGAAGGGTGTGACTTAGGGGAATCTTCAGGATTGTGTCTACTTCGAAAGAGAGGAAGATTGCTCTAATCAAACCCACATTCCACTACTTTGTCCTTGGGTAGATAAGTGAGGAGACCATTGGGAATTGAGGTGTGTCATTTAGGGGTGAGATAACCTTGTAAGTGGAAGGGGTTGGCAACCATTTGTCATCCCAAATGTGTATAAGTTTCTCATTGCCCACTCTCCATCGATTTCCCTCCTTAATTACATCAAGACTGCTATGGATGCTTCTTCAGGAGTATGATGGAGAATTAGCAAGCTGAGCATTTAGGATGTCCCCAGTAGGGAAGCATCTCGATTTGAGGACCCTTGCCATAAGAGAGTTTGGGTTTTTGGAGTATTTGCCAAGACTGTTTAGCAAGCATTGCTTTGTTAAAAGCTTGAAGATTTCTGAACCCCATTCCCCCATTAGCTTTCTGCATACACATTGCTTTCCAGCTAACCCAACACATTTTTGTTTCTTGCTGCTTTTGGCCCCACCAGAAATTCCTCATCATGCTTTCTATTTCTTCACATAGACTTTGGGAAAGAAAAAAACACCCCATAGCGTACGTAGGTATTGCTTGAGCTACCGTTTTAATAAGGATTTCTTTTCCTCCCATAGAGAGAAGTTTACCCTTCCAGCCGGCTAGCTTTTGCCCAATCCTCTCGTTGAGAATAGAGAAAACATGTTTCTTCGATCTTCCAATGAAGGATGGGAGGCCCAAGTATCTCATGTGTCTAGAATCTTGCATAGGGCCAAGGGTTGCAAAGATCTCCTTCTTGACTTCTTGTGATGTGTTAGGGCTGAAGAAGATTGAGGACTTCTCAGTGTTAATCTTCTGGCTCTAGGCTTCCTCATATTTTTGAAGGATTTGCTTCGAAACCCAACAATCACCAGCACTAGCTTTGCAGAAGAGAATGTTGTCATCCACAAATAAAAGATGGGTGACTCTTGGGTAGCCCCTACATATAGAAATGCTTGTCCAGTGTTAGTTTAGGGCTGCCTCACTGATAAGAGCAGAAAGCCCTTCGGTACAAATGAGGAATAAAGTTGGGGAGAGAGGATCCCGTTGTCGAAGTCCTCTAGTAGGGGTAATGTTCCCACAAGCGACGCCATTTATTAGAACTGAGTATGAGACCAAAGTAATACACCTCAAGACTGAAGTAATAAATAAATACCTGATTTGGAACTTAACCATGTTTGCACAATACTCTTGGCTATGACTACGTTGTGTTGCAATATTCTCAAGACATTACTAGGTTGGTTTTGATACCATTTAGTGTAATTTTTATGCACGTGTCACCTACTCATTGGTGGGGCCACACATGTCATGAGCTATGCCACATCATGGGTCACAGGTGCTAGGCCCAAGGGTGCACATCTGTAAAAGCGTGGTGAAGTCCCATATCGACCTGTGACAGCACTTTAAGAAGTTTAGAAATCTTAGTCAACAGGCATCCCTTTCCCATTGGCCTAGCAAGTTGAAGGACCCAAGTGTTACAAAATTAGCTTTTTTTATATATATATTTTTTTTATACAAGATAGAATTTTTACTCTAGCCTAATCTAAATGTATATGTGTGTGAAACTCCCTCTTGGAGACTTGAACTCCAGTTCTTGCCCCCCACACTTCACAAGCATTTATACCTATAGAGTGACCATCGTACCAAGGGTATGCGGTGGTATTTTTTATTGTTTACATTACGTTACAAGTACACATGCTAATTATAACTTTCCCAACACTTCATAATATTTTCAATGAAGATGTCTAGGGTTCAAACACACTCTCTCTCAATTCTAGAATTATCACCAAAATAAAAACTTTTTATTAGATTTTTCTTGATAAATCCAATATTCGATTATATTGTCTTATTATACTCTCTTTGTTTGCAAAATATTAAGATAATCATAGATCAAAAGCTATCTTATCTATAGATGTTTCAATTGTTTCAATTTTTTTTTTCTTATTATTGAACCAACAGTCTCGCCTCTTTCTCACTTTTCTTTCGGTCAAGTGAGATTAGCAGGACCTGGGAGAATTTTGTTACCCTTTTCTCTACTGCACTTATTCAATCAAGCCCTCACAGATATCTCTCTAACCCAAGAGATTCAATACCCAATTCCCATATTGAAGAGCTAGAGAGCAACCCTTTTATCCTATAGCCAAATCCCATTTGTTCTCTTTATATTTCTCCTCTCCAATTGTCAAATTTTTTGAGAGAAGATTAGAACCAATGCAAACATAGTATCCTTGAGTGATCATTGTTTGTTGTTGGGTGCCGAGAACCATTGGAGCAATCCCAAAATCTTCAAGAGGCCTTGGAGTAGCCAAGGAGTGACGGCTCAATTCGTAGAACTAGTGTATAACAAGGAAAAAAGATTCGTGGAATTAGTTGCTAGCAAGAGCAAAGAGCTTAATACATTGCCATTTACTAACTCAGAGGGTTTTTAAGTAAGGTGTATTGCAACTATTCTTATTAGTGAAATTGGTTTGATGCTATAGGCCACATAGAAGTTTTTTTGCCCAGTTTTAAGTTTTTTTTCTTCATAACCAATTTGCGGTGTTTGGGTGATTGTATTTAATTAGGATTTTCTATTACAATTGCCCATCCATTTATGTGTTCATTGATTAATCAGATTAACAATTCATCTTAATTTTGTAATTAGCTTAAATTGACATAAGCAGTAAAATCGGGGTCTAGAGTGTGAACTCTCACTATTTTTTTGTGATTATATATTACTTATTTAGCGAAAGATTATTAAAATATAATTATACTTTTTTATCAAAAAATTAAGAATTTAAAATCTGTACATGAACTAATAAGTTAAAAAAAAGCTTTAAAAATCTACCTTGGTGCCAAACTCACTTAGTTGTGCTCATCATGCAGCCATCCAACATGACAAAAAGAAGTTGGCCAATGTATCTTTCAATCTTTCTTCCTACGCCTAAAATACCATCGTATCTGTTAAATAAATATTTTTCCCCCTATTTTTCACCGCCAAATACTCTATTTACATAGTAATCATTTATGAATATACATTCCGACACTCAACTTGGATAAGATAAGGGAAGAATGATTGGGACTTAACGTTAGAATATTGGAGTTTGTGTCATGATATCGATCTCCTGGTCCTGGAAAATTTTTCCAAAGCGTAATAATTCTTCTACTTCCCTAACTTTGATTTTTGACACCTGAGATTCATTTCCCACTTAGATTTGCAAAAAGGATTTAGACAAACAGTCTTCGTTTTCTTTTGTTCTTGGTAAAGCCATCACTCTTCTCATGGTTTTTCCTGATTTCTTGGTTATGAATTCTGCAGTCCCACAGTCCCATATATTTTTTAATAAATCTCTTGAAAGTGACCATAAAAAGAATTAGAGGGGAAATTACATGAAAGGCCTAGATTTTGTCTTATATTTTAGATTAAGTTTCGGGTCTATAATTTTGTCAATTAATATCTCAAATGTATGGAATCCTTTCATTTTGAAGTCTTTGTAGTTTGTCCCTATCCGCACTCATTTCCATTATAGTAACCAAGCATTGAAAAAATGAGAAATAATTTTTTTTTATACAAAATAGAATTTTTACTCTAATCTAATTTAAGTGTATATGTGTGTGAAGCTCCCTCCTGGAAAGTTGAACCCCGGCCCTTATCCCTCACACTCCATAAGCATTTATACTCATAAAGTGATCACCGTACCAAAGAGAAACGGTAGTGAGAAACAATTAATTAAACTTTAGGAAATTGATTTAATATTGTTTATAAATATATAGGTTCCAGTTAGCTCAACTAATAAAATCTCTAATGGTTAAATAAGAAATTTAGAGTTCAATTCCTCCTTATATCAAAAACCGACTAGTGTTTTGATCTAATAATAACGAGTTATCGTTAAGAACGAATATTATAAGTTGAAACTCTCTCTCAAAAAAGAAAAATCTTGTTTATAAATTTTATTTGGTATCCGTATTTCAATTTAACCTTGTTTGTAAAATAGCTGAGTAGTTAATAAGCAAAATGGATAGATGGAGAAAATTTCACTTAGAGCAAGACATATTTTTAGGAAATTGACATTGTTATCTATGTAAAATAGAAAATTTTATTAATAGTTTCTCGTTCTTCTCTGTCTTGCTACTACCCAAAATAATGAAAATGAATAAACGAGACAGACAGAGACTTCAAAATTGGACTGTTTTCCTAAGTTTGGGGCATACATAATTAAAAACCTTAGACTTATTACGAAACATGATATGAATTTTTGACCTTTTATGTAATTTCCTCACGAATCACTGAAAATTCAAATTCAAGCCAATAATTAATGAGAAATTTTGATCCCACTAGACAGTTACTAAACCAAACCCATGTATTTTCTTCTCTTGGTAATTATAGACATCTTGACTTTCACATTCATTTTTTACTGTTCCTTTAGATCCCATACGTACTCCCTTTGTGCTTTACCCACGAAAATTCTCAGAGACTTGTCTGCGTTTCCAGTTTCCACTCAGACACGCTTTTGAACATTAGATTCTACACGCCTAAAGAAAAGTGGTATGTCTAATAAGATTGGCCTTTTTAGGGTAAAAAGTCTAGCGATACCTGACAAAGTCTAGCGATACCAGCTTTCTCACGCACTTTAATACAACTTTCTCCCAATAAACTAGGATTAAATTGGTTTTGAGGCTATTTGAAATTTATTTATTTTGTTAAAATAAAAAAAATTTAAAAATAAATAAAAATAAAAGTTAATTAAAATAATACAATAAAATTTATAAATAATAACAAAAATAAATTTTTTTTTTTTTTTTTGGCCAAACAAACACTTTTATTAGTAAAATGAAGTAAGTAACAAAATTTGTGTTATGAAATAATTGTTTGGAAAAGATGACCTGCAAAACCTTTGACTTTGTTACAAAGTGCTAGGATTCTTCGGTCCCCGTCCATTTAGGCAATTATGTTCACGCAAATGTCACAAAGCACCACTTTAACTTTTGAAACATTACCGTACAATTGTCACTGATCTTACCACCAGTCTAATAACTTCATTCCCATGTCCTAAAACCACAGAAAAAATTGCAAATCACACCATTCACAAATCATCACCGCGAATTGATGAATTGGTCAACAAATTGGACGGCTAGGATTGACTGATGAAAATGATAAAACCCCCTATTACTGTTGCTTCTAGTAGCACACCATATGTGCAAGACTTGTTGACATTGTACTGTCAGACAAGCTCAGTCAGACAGATTGGTATAAACATGCAGACACACATAAATACACAAAGGAAAAAGTAAAAGAACTGAGCAGAGATTAATAAAAACAAAAAACAAGAACCTTTGTTGAAGCTAACATGTACCTTTGAAGGAAATCTAAGGTGAGTTTCTTTGTTCTTACTACTTCTACTTGTCATGCTTTCTCAAATTCCAGAAGAATAGATGTTCATACCATATAGCTTTATAAGTATTGGGTCTTGGCTTGTTCATCTCTTCAGCTTCTAAATAGGGTTGTTCACATCTTTCCCAACAAATATATATATATATATATATATATATATATATATTATAAATAAATCATTTGTGTCATCTGGGGTTGTGTTGCTTTTTTTATTTATTTTTTTATATTATTTTTCAAGTTTGTTTTTTTTGTTTTTGCTGCTTTGTTTGATTTTGTTATAGGTTAGTTGCTTCTAAGCCTACCTAACCTCAATTTCTATGATTGTTTAGTGTAGATATGCCAATAAATATATATTTTGCCTCTTTGGTTTGTCCTTAAAACCATAACACATAGTCAACCAAAGTTTTTTCTCTACCTTCAGAGCCAATTCTGGGTTTCATCTACATATGGGTGTAAACTTAATTCGCAGAATTTGACTTCTGATAAGATCTATATTGCTTCCTCTTGACTCTTGAGGTCTTCCTCTTTCATCAGGTATGTGCTTTTAGTTTCTTCTTCTTCAATTTTCCTTCTTTTTTTTTTTTTTATCTTTTGTCCTTGAATTTCTTCGACAGGGAATTGAATTCCCTTGTATTTGCATGAATTCTTTCCAGATAGTTTATCTATGCTGCTAGCTGTGGCTCTCTTCTGACAGCATACCTTTTTATGTTGTAATCTAGAAATTGATTGACAAAACATAGGCAACATGCTGCTTTTTGTTGTTAATTGAATTTTCATAGAACCCTCTCCCTCATAATGTCAGCTGATGATTGATTTAGTTTATACTTATGTTCTGTTTTTGGTAAATAAATGAAATCTTATACCTGTGATCTTTGGTGGTTTGTATGTTGGAAAAAGTGTTTTCTGAGAGGATCTTTCATCTTATAATAGTATTGCATCTAGGTAGTCTCTGCTTCTAAATATAATATTCTTGAAATTGATCTACATATAATAAAAAAGAACCAAATCCTTCCTGCTGTGTGTAGTCCCTCAATTATCTTTTATATGACATCTTTTTCTCTTTCTTTTTTTCTTTTTTTTAAATGTGTACTTTGTTACCAGAATCTGAATTTAACTATGGTAGATTGAAACTCAACAAGAATTACATTGTCATACATATTTACAATGTTTGATTGACTGAATTTTTACAATCTTGTGACATAAATCCAAAAAATGCAAAAGAGAAAATGTTTTCTATACATATTGTTTGGATGGAGGGACTTCCAAAGGGTTGGAATGCAAGGAAACTGTGGATCCCAAAGGATGGAGGGAACCGTTCCATTCCTTCCTCAGTTTTGCGTTCAGCATACTTTTGTGTGAGTGCTGCACTGAGTGCACTCCCCTCATTAATTGAGAGGAAATAACATTTTCACTCCAATTTAATAAAAGCACGAATAAAAAGTAAGTGATATAACATGTTTCTCTCCTTTCCATTCCTTCTTATTTTCTTTAACATCTAAACAAATGAACGGGAGCATCTCTTCCCTTTCTGCTCCTTTTCCATTATAAACTCTCAAACACACTGTAGGAATGTTTCAATTTAGCCACACTAGTTTGGAATTCTTAAGTTCCATTATAGGTTTTCTCGATTTGAAATGTCAGAAACGCTTCATTGAAATTTAGTGGAGTTCCAAGCACCAACTAACTATTTACATGAAATTCTTTTTGGCTGAAGTGAAGCATACAAGTGTCTTAGTTCCTAATTCTTTAAAATCAGTTTCTTATGACCTCTGCTTTATGGCCTTTCATGTAAAGAGAAACTTTTGTAAAATATATCCATTTCTTGACTAAACTTCAAAACCAACATCATAATGGGAAAACAATGAATAAATAGTTTATGATATGTTGTTACCAATTTAGGAATTATTATTCTTTAAGTCTTTACTTCTACACAAAATTTCAGCAAATAACAATTGAGAACTAAATAGATAAAGACCTCAAGAGTTCATTCCCCAACTCATATTTTAAATCACTTCATTTACTATCTAATTAAATTTACAAAAGCACAATGTGTGGGCTTCCTGATTAGATTCCAAGTATTAAAACACTTTTTATCTACTTATAAATGATGTCTTGTACAGCTAGGGAGCGCATGTTGGAAATTTTTGAAATTTCAAAACTTTTTTTTTTTTTTCCTTTGTGGGGAAGGAGGAGACGAACCTGGTTGGGTTTAAATGGTTGTTGTATCATACCAGATATTCTCCTTTTCTTTCATCAGGAACTAGAGAAGGGACTCTCATCTAAGACACACTTCTCTAGGTAGCCCTTTCATTGATTGATCAATGATTTGAAATTTTCAATTTAGGGACTATTACCTGCACTTGAGTGTAACCAGTTATGCTTCAAAGTGCAATCTTAAGTTTACATTTCATGCAGCCAGCTGCTACATAGTGCCTTCAATTGCTAGTTCTTTACTACGGTGTTACCAAACTATCAAGCTCATAGACTCAATAGTCATGCTTCAGATTGTTGATTGCACAATGTTCTCTTTCTCTCTCTCTCTTCCATGTTTCCGTGTGTACGCACTCATATTGACTGATTTGTACAGTTTCTGCTATCACTGCTTAACTATTCTTCTTTGCTCTGGCTGAATGCAGGCTTCCCAAAAGTATCAAAGAGTTTTAAACGGTGAGAAGACCTTACCCAAATGCTTTATGTACTGCTTCTTTTACAAGAAAAAAAAAAAATTGCAAGTTTCAAAAGTTTAACAGTTTTATCAGAATTTCTCTCTCTAATTATGTGACAGTTCATGACACAGGGCTTGTTCTATGTAGAAGCAGCCTTCCTCTAACACTCAGCAAGTTAGAACAAAGCCATGTCTTTAGTTAGGGCTGCAGGGCTATCTGCGACATCATATAGAAATTCCAAGCTCTATTCGCTAAAGGGGAGTGATGACAGCCCCAGCTTGTCCACCCAAATATTAGGTTCTGATAAGCACAAGACTATATATGTGACTGATTCTTACTCCAGTGAAAGTTATGAGAAGTATTTCCTTGACTCCCCAACAGAAGAACTTATACAGCCATCTAATTCTGGCATTTCTGGAAATTCATTTCATCCAAATGGCATCTCCATGGGCACTCGAAACCCATTTGACACTTCTTTGATGTCCATGAGGCATCGTGATGCCTATCAATCCAACTTTGAATCGGATTACTTGGAAAGCCAAAGCCCAGATCCAATAGACTATGATGAAGATAAGATGAGACTGAAGCTTCAAGAATTGGAAAGAGCACTGCTTGAAGATAATGATGATGATGATGATGACGATGATGATGATGACATTTTTGGTACAGATCACAGCATGGAAATTGATGGTGAATGGGCTGACCCAGTTCACAACGCATTGCTCCATGACTCTCCTAAGGAATCTTCATCTACAGATTCAAACCTCAGTAGCATCAGCAGCAACAAGGAAATATCACAAGTATCTACTCGTACTCCCAGACAAATGCTACTTGATTGTGCTGGTACACTTGCAGATGGAAACATCATGGAAGCATCAGCTATGATAAATAACCTCCGAAACATGGTCTCAATCCAGGGGGATCCTCCTCAGAGGATTGCAGCCTACATGGTGGAAGGTCTTGCAGCTCGCATGGCTTCCTCTGGCAAATGTCTTTATAATGCTCTAAAATGCAAAGAGCCCCCCTCTTCTGACCGGCTTGCAGCCATGCAGATCCTCTTCGAGGTGTGCCCTTGTTTTAAATTTGGATTTATGGCAGCAAATGGTGCAATGATAGAGGCATTTAAAGATGAGAAAAGAGTCCATATAGTAGATTTCGATATCAACCAAGGGAGTCAATATATAACGCTGATACAAACAATTGCCAATAACCTAGGGAAGCCACCCCATGTGAGATTAACTGGGATTGATGACCCTGAGTCAGTTCAACGTTCCGTTGGAGGCCTAAAAATTATTGGACAAAGACTGGAGAAGCTAGCAGAAGCACTTAAGGTACCATTTGAGTTCCGAGCTGTGGCATCAAAAACTTCAATAATAACTCCATCAATGCTTAATTGTCGACCAGGAGAAGCACTTTTGGTGAACTTTGCCTTTCAACTTCACCACATGCCAGATGAGAGCGTGTCAACAGTAAACCAGCGAGACCAGCTTCTTCGGATGGTTAAGAGCCTAAATCCAAAACTTGTTACTGTTGTTGAACAAGATGTGAACACAAACACAGCTCCATTTTTGCCTAGATTCCTTGAAGCATACAATTACTATTCAGCTGTTTTTGAGTCTCTTGATGCAACTCTCCCAAGGGAGAGTCAAGATAGAATGAATGTTGAAAGGCAGTGCTTGGCACGGGACATTGTAAACATCGTTGCATGTGAAGGAGAGGAGAGGATAGAGCGGTATGAGGTAGCAGGCAAATGGAGGGCAAGGATGACAATGGCTGGTTTCACTTCATGTCCCATGGGACCAAAAGTGATTGATACAATCCAAAATCTAATTAGGGAGTATTGTGACAGGTACAAGCTGAAGAAGGAAATGGGTGCACTTCATTTTGGGTGGGAAGAAAAAAACTTGATTGTTGCTTCAGCATGGAGGTGATATGTATACATCATTTGAGTTACTAATAGCATGTTTGTTGCTTGTGGTATTTGTAATATTGTGTGAGATCAAGATGCAAGCTGATGTATTATCTTAGTTAGAAATAAGTATTTTGTTAATGTTATCAAGAAGTGAATTGTCCGAGGACGATTATGGGATTACTGTTTATCTAACATTCATAAAGGAATTTCACCTTACGGCTTTGTAACTTTGTTTATCATGATTTTATTATTATCATTACTGTTTATTCCTTTTGAACCAGACTAAATGCTGACAAGCCTAATTATGGATCCGTGTTTGAACCATCTAGATAAGTAAAGACTATCATATTTAGGTAAATTTCCATATGGCTACATTTTGAAAGACCCTGAATCCATAGCAATGAATTGAAGAAAAACGACACTTCAATTAACCACTCAAGTCCATAGAATTAATGGAATTGCTTGATGGAAAAGACAGGAGGAAAGACTTAAAGTAAACATAGTGCTTAATCACCATAAATATTTTCAAAAGTCTGCTTGAACTTTGACTAGTCTAAGTATCCTCCTCATTTCTCAAATTCTTAATCGAGTTCAACTTAATGGCTATGATTACAATTATTGTTTGTATCAGTGATGACAACTAGCCTTACAAATCAATGATTGTTGATTTTTTTTTTATAGGGGAAAAAAAATCTTATTATGCTGCCAATTAAGATGAGCCTTATCCACTAGCCAAACATTCAGCAGCAAGTACAATAGCGCAATTTCTTTTATTCACGAAACTTCTAACCGTAGTTAGTAATATAATAATATACGGACAGAATTTAGATAATTGTTGTAAAATTTGGTTGACCAGCTACTTGTTTGAAGAAACCGTCCACTTCGATTAGTGTTTTTTTTCATGAAAAGCAAAAATAAGATAATCAATCCAGTCTTTTACCAACATTTCAAATAGTTGTCCTGAATTCAAGTTGATTTTATTTTTCTTCTTCTGCATAGAAAGACAATCAAACAATTCCCAATGATGGACCTTGTGGATTGATTGGATCATCAATATAATATACAAAAATAAATTCCAAATATTTGATATTTTATAGAAAAAAGAAATTAAAAAAAGACAAATTAAATAAATAAATGTAGGTACAGATATTTTAGAAATTTGAATAAATATATGTTAAGTTATTTCTTATATTATATTCCAATTTAATAGTGCATTTATGTTATCTTAATATAATTTTATAAGAGATTATAAAAATTCAACTAATTGAGCATTGATGTATTTAGTATACTTATTTGTTCAATTTTTAGTTATGTTTTCAGGAAAATATATAACCAGTTACTGAAGGAAACATATATTCCTCCATTCACTTATTTAGCAAGAAAAGAAAAGTATTTATTGTCTCATATAATTATAATTTAAAATTATTTTATTTTAAATCTAATTAACATACGTACATATTATGATATTACCTAATCATTCAAATTAGGGAAATATCTTCATAAATTAAAATTCAAGATTATAATAAAATTATGAAAATGTTGATTTAATATAAATAGAAAAATATGGAACTAAAAATATTGAGTTTGATTATTTGATTGTCATTATAATAACACACCTAAACAAAATAAACAATTACAATGTAAATATAGTTTTAAAACAATTGTTTTGATAATTTAATTGTCATACAAGTATAATACAACATGCGTTTAATACGTGTTTGATACTATAGAAAACGTGTTTCTTTTTCTTCTCAAAAAATTAAAAAAACAAGTTTTTTTTTTAAAGAGAAAAAAGAAAAATATGTATGGACGCGTAAGCCAAGAATTGGACTTGGAATTGGGGCTCTCTTAACATCAAGTCGGCTGTTTTGAAACTAAGCACAGAATTAATGAAAATAAGAATTGGGGGCAACTCTGCCACGAGTAACATTCAGAGCCCACAAAGCTTGACTATTTTGCTTTGCTCTCACACAACCACTGGTCCACTAGTGTGAATGGAGGGCTACTTGTGAAACCTCTAAATCCTAAAGTTGTGGAAGATATTAATGCTAAGTGGAATTTGAATCTTTGCAGTGTGGGGCAATTTGAATTTCTAGAAAACTCAATGCCATACCTCCTGGTGAAGATGTCTGCGGAGGCTCTATGAATCCTATATGGTGTATCTCTAATGGACAAAAAGGTTTATTCCTATTCAAATTTAATTTGCTCATGTGAAAACTAGAGATGCTGTTTTGGGTGGCCAATGATGCTTCAACAAAGATTGTTGTTTCTAAGGGTGGTTAATAATATGGAGGTAGATATTATAAATTCAAAACTTTCCACAAGAAAAGGAAGTCGATATGGGTAAAATACAAATAGGAGTGACAATTTGTATTGGTGGATCACGTTAGTGTCGCGTCAAGATAAGGATATTCGATTACATAGGTCTAACACGAATAGTTTGACAAAGAATCTAGCATGAAAAGTCAGTAAAAATATACCTGCTCTTTGAAGGCAAAAATGAGATTGGATGATACTTTTTTATCACTTGCACTGTTGACACCGACAGAACATCAAATACTGGTCCTGTCAGGACTAAATTTTACAATTTTTCCAACAATTGTATTCATGCCCTATTTCTATCAAAATTTTGAAAGCCCCACTCCTAGGGTAAATGCTAGCTAAAATACAAGATCATGAGAACAAATTTAAGACGTGCATATATTTTATGTTCAATTCTTCACACCTACAAAACACAAAGCCACCTCAGCTTGGGCCTGGAGCTCTTCCAATACCTTTACCAGCTTCTCACGGCATAGCCTGGTTTCACTCTTCTCTGCAAGCATTTTCCTCAATCTTCGTCCATGGGAGAGAAAAGACAAACAAACATCAGACAGAGTAATTGCAATTAGTAGAAGGAAAATTGAAATATATTTAGTATGAAATGCTATGCAACTATTCAAAATCTATATGATTTCATCAAATATCTAACCCTGTATTATCTGTGCACTTCAAATGAGCACACTCCCTCACTCATTGAAAGTGAAAAAACTTTTCTTATCATTATGCTACTACTATGGGCTATATACATGTATGCCCTTAAGTTTTTTGGTGGTTTCAATTTAGTCAATGTGTAACTGATTTTTGCCATCAAATATATATAATACAATTCCTGATGGCAGTGAAATTCAGGTTACAGAATTTTCCCAGATGACAATGCTTTTATGATGTGCACACAACATAGATGTAGCATTTATGGGAAGCATGCATTACAATGCACATGGCATGGAAGCTCTCAATTTCAATATGCCACATTACTGCCAACTGCATTGTCACAGTATTGTCGTATTAGCCTCCCATTATGCCATGCCAATTGGTGAGTGACACACCATTGAAAAAAATACCTAAAAAGAATTTCATAACCTCCATTACACTCCCATCAGGAATTTGATTTCTGTTTTTTACACATGCACCCGGTGAGTCTTGAACCCAAGACCTTACCCTCCACCTTGGTCTTACAAGGGGAGGCACCATTTAAGCTAGAGCTCAATGGCCTATCAGGTTTGGAGTAATAGATTCTATGAGCTGAATGGAGATGCAAGACCAGCCAATCTATGGGGTAGTGGCCACTCAAACACAAATAGAAACATCTTTCCTCAATATTTGAGATCTAATGAAATCCTTCTTATAGGGACCTAATTTTATGCCTAAAATTAAGTCAGTGCATGTTAGGCCAATTTGATTTTCATAGTAAAGACAAATGCAGTTTTGATTTAACAAGGGTGTATGAATGTACTTGATTTCCCTGTAACAGTATATTTATAAGGGTAACTTATATTTAAACCTATCTTGGCTAGGCCCTAAAACAGTCACCCCTTGTAGTTCCAGTTTATGACTAGCCCACCCCCCCCCCCCCCCCCGCCCCCGCCCCCGCCCCTGAAGTTGAGGAAATAGGGGTAAATAGCTCACAGCATTAATGTAACTTAGGCCACAAAAGTCACTCAACACGTTAAAAATCATATCATGCCAATCCAAGTCAAGTTTTACAAAATCAACTTTACATGATCTCCTTCCAACCTCCTTAAATTCAAATGAAGATAAAGTCTATAAAAAAAAAAAGGAAAAGGCAGGGGGGGGGGGGGGGTGTGGGGGACTTCATCTCTTAATTTGCTCGCCGCTAAAACAATAAATGAACTTTGTTGGTGAGGAAATAAGTGAAATTCACCCAGATATTTGCCATTATACTCAATAACCCACCAAAGTTCGGCAGGTAAAAGAGAGAGAGAGGTGATTGGCAAAAGCTGTGACCCAGATCCAATTCCACCACACTAGCAGAACCTACCACTAGATTCATCACCTAAAATACTCAATCATTGCCCAGGTCATGGATTTTCCATAATCTGACAGATCAAAATAAGATTTAAAAATAAAAAAGAGATGCTGAAACTCATAGGTGGAGAAACACTGAAATAGAGCTCACAATAAGGTTAAAGAACACTACCATCTTTTATTCTGATTTCTCAACCACTTTTAGAACGAAACCAAAAGTGGACAGAATTTCAGTTTCGCAAAGTTTGGTTTCTTGATGTGATGAATGTCATGCTCTGATTTCAGAAGTATTGAAATTTGTGCAGTATTGTGGTTGTGAGCTGAGTTGTTTAGAATGGTAAATTAGGAGGTGGCATTGGCTAACTTTCAAAATGCTTGGCTTTTAGGGGATGGTTGCTGTAATCAGGATTCAGAATTTTTTTTTTTTTAATACATGTTTATTTACTAACAAAGGAGGTTGAGGAAGATGACATGAAGTTATCGTGTAGAACTTGTCATGAGTGCCATAATTTGATAACATGTCTATTGATATTTTTGTAGCTAGATTTCATTATTGGCATAAACTATATTTCATTTTCTCAACTTCAGGACGTGCAAATGTAATTTTACCAATAAATAATTAACAAACATCTGGCTGAGAATGAACGAATTGTACCACTACCACCAACAAATGTGTTCACTAGTTGAGAAAAGAAGCTAAACAATACAGAAGTGGTAGCATTTTGTTGTGTTCAAGTTGATAATCATTCTTCTAAGCTGGTAGCAGTGGAACCAAATTAAACATGATAGTTGTGTGTGTGTTTGTGTGTTTAAAGCAAGAGAAGAATACAAGGCTGACTTCCTCTAGATAATAAACATATCAAAAACCTTCTGAATGTGGGTATAAGGAAATATTGGTCCAAATATGTTGTCAATTACTTGGCTATTGGCATTTAAATAAAAAGTTATATTTGTTTGGAGTGCAAAAAAAGGAAACATGGCATAGTAAATGCATAAAACAGGTCCAACGAGCATTACCTATGGACAATTGCTGTATCACCATGGCCAGTGCAAATTATAAGCATGGTATTAGCGGGTAACGTGGCATAGAGGCTGCGGATTCTAGCATCCAAGCGGGTTAGAATTTCCTTAAGTTCAGGCTTGATGCTGCATTTGACACCTTTTCTGTTAGCAGACTTCTTATGACATGTAAGCAATGACATCATCTCTGCAAGTCTTCCATTTAATTTCTCTGCATCCTCCGCCTGTTTTCTAAAATAGGAATTAAGTTCTGAGAACTGAGTCCAGACAAAGTGCACCCGTTCATTCTTCACCTGGAAGTAACAAGAGTTGTAACAAGCTTGTTATGTAGATGGTTAACACATAAGGAGAAAGGGACATTTACAACCCATTATAAAGATCTACCTCCTTTCTGGCCTTTGCCAGAGCTTCTTCATCAGAGGACACAGGAAATGCATGGGATAACTCAGAGGTGTATCGCTTCACTACGGAGATATCATCAATAAAAGAAGAGGATTT
Source organism: Castanea mollissima (assembly GCA_014183005.1). Classification (NCBI taxonomy): domain Eukaryota; kingdom Viridiplantae; phylum Streptophyta; class Magnoliopsida; order Fagales; family Fagaceae; genus Castanea; species Castanea mollissima. The sequence continues at coordinate 23,278,699 of JACAVU010000010.1, read as the reverse complement.
TCCAGACTGACTCAATATTGTAAGGAGCTTTTCCCGCATGTAAGATGGAGGTGAACCAAATTCAGGTCCTAATTCCAAAAGAAAAGAATATAAGAGCAAGTACCAGTGTAAACTATAACCTCTAAAGGGGTTACCAAAGAAAATTAAATATATTTTAACAGATAAATATTTTCCCAATGTTTCATAATAAGTTACTCAGAGCACAGGTTGTTACAGACAAGATATGAGTATTAAATAGCCACAATGACAATGACATCTACATTTATATCTCCACTAGTATCCTCCATGACACCGGAAACTTCTACACAGTGGCTCCATTCCCTGCCTCATTTCATAGGGAACCTCATTTATTTGAAATATGGCTCTTCACAAAGACCACATTTGGTGTAATGAGCCCAATTTTGTTTTAAAGTAGCAAAAAACTTGCAAATATGATAATTAATATCTTCCACTTGCTTTTCTTAATGAATATATATATATATATATATATGTGTGTGTGTGTGTGTATATATATATATATAAGCTATTTATTTCTTAAAGATCTTCCAAGTTGGAACTATCAAATAATCAAACTATTAATTCTCCGAATTTCCACTATTACCCAAATTTCCATTTGCTAATGGTACAATGGAAAAGAAGTACTCGCCATATCGAATCTTTAAAAGTGCTAGTTCCATGGTAGCTTTTGCATCTTCAATACTGTCATGACCATTGCCTGACTGCTGTATCTCCTGAGAAAGAAATTTCCTGGCAAGAACTCTTAGAGCAGTTTTGTAAGATGCACCACGGGGGTGCTTGTACAATACTGCAGTATCTATCACCAAACCATGAGAGATCTTTAATGCTAACAAGTCATTCTCCAAGGAATGCCCAACAAGGATGGTCTCTTTGTAAACCAGCTTTAGAAAATCTTCCTGAACATGGAAGCAACTGTAAATAAATTAAAAAAAAGTACTCTTAACATGCAATCGATCAGTGAAGCAACAGCATACAATCATGTTAATCAAGTAAGCATACACCCAAGTAACAAACCTGAATTTCCTTAAGGCTTGTTGTCACCCCATTTAGCAACTCACATGTGATTCCACTAAACCTGAATATCCACAATGAATTATTATCAATAGATAATAGTCAAGTCAAATCACTTTTGACACACTGATAACATATATGCTTTTTTTTTTTATATAGGAAATAAAAATTTTATTGAATAAAATGAACATCGTGTTCATGATGATGAACACTCTGGACATGAAAACTGATAACATACATGCAGAGAGAGAGGACATCCAATTGGCACAGTCACAGCGTGTAGGACTCAACTTTTATTATATAGTACATGATATATATAAAATAAGAAAACAGTCATACTTAAAAAATTAAATAAATAAATAAAATGACAGTATTGATGATACATACTGGGAACATCAATATGTATCATGGGAAGTTGCTAAAACTCCAACAAAGTTTCTTAGCATTACAGCTTGCTTTAATGATGAAAACACAAGATATCCAAAACCCAAATATTTCTGTAGAGTTCATTTCTTAAAAATCAGCTCAAAAATATCCAAATAAATGTCTACCAAAAGCTTAAACAAAAGTATATAAATGTCTACTAAAAGCTCAAACGAAAGTGTACCTGGTGTTGTAGTCAGTGATAGTGTTTGATGGTTTAACCAATTTATCTAGCACAACCTGGAAAAATTCAGTCATGGCTAATTAGACATCCAAGAAAAATAACGTTGGTTCCCATCCAAATGTTTAACACCAAGTGATACTGCTTTTTAATTATAAAATTAAAAAGGAAACAAAAATTAGGTATTTACACTAAAATTGAATGAAGAATGGATGGTCAAAATTTTGGACGAGCTGTATCTCAATGTATTTGAAATTTGAATACAATACTTTGACACACTGTGAACCCCATGTTGCGATATAAGTCATTGATGATGTCAGGGATGATGATATTTTTTTATTAGTAATAATATAATAGTATTAAAAGGATTACAAGATACAAGCATGCTTTATGTTAAAGACGAGAATAAAACAATATAGAGAAGTGAAAGCAAAAATGAGAGAAGAACACAAGGGATTACACGGTTTGGCCAATGGCCAACATCCACAGGATAAAACCGTGGCGGCTATATCTTTATTGTATTCTCAAGTGTTGATTACAATGAACTCTAGAAGGGTATGTATAAGAGCTAGGGGTAGCCCTACGTGGGCTTCTAATATTGGGCCTCTTGGGCCATTTTACGTTAACATAAATAACATAAACCCAATATGATGCGGGAAACGCAAGAAGATTATTATTTAGTATTATTTATGTTTGCAAGTCAATTGTATTTTATATTTTAGGTCCTAGTAGTTTATTGGGCTATTAGTATTTTAATTTGGAAGCAAGGTTATTTTTGTAATAAGACAATTAGGGTTTCCTAGCCAATTAGAACTAGGGTTTAGCAATCATTTATAAGCAAACTATTGTACTCCTTGAGGAGGTAGTTGATATTTTGATGAATGAAAAAAAAAATGGACCTTTGGTCTCTTTTGGTCTGATGCTGACTCCAGGTCCACCTTAAGTGCTGACTCCTAGTGATTTCCCCGCTTGGTACTGACTCCAAGCAAGGCCTAGGTGCTGACTCCTAAGTCATATCTATTTATTTTATTATTGTTTCAATTTTATTCAGGTTGCCCTACATTAGTTTTGGTATCAGAGCAAACACCGATTTGTTTGAAGCATTACCGCAGTCAATCCGAACTAGAAAATATTTGAAAAAAAAAAAAAAAAAAAAAGAGTTTTGGCCGTTGCATTTTCCACCCACCAGAAGAATAGAATCTTTGCCTACCACTACAGAAAACCCCCCAAAATCCTGCTGGCATCACCCTTTCCCTCCACCATCTCACTACTGTCAAAATCCACACAGCAGCATCCATCAAGTTTTAAGCTCCACAACACAAACCTCCCCACAACCCACAGAATCCAGGTGCCGATCGTACATCGCGCCACCTTCACTGTTCCGCCAACAGCCACTGATAGTAGCCTGCAACCTTCATCGCCAACCATGGTCCCACCGCAAAACCAACCCTCACTTGGGCCACCACACCACCATCCAATTGCAACACAAGTGCCTCCCATCGATATGATCTCAAAGGTAATGCCCAACCCAGTCCTTCTTCTTTTTAACTCAAATACCCTTTAGTCTTTGAAAACCCTCACCCGACCCATTTGTTAATCAAGTTCCCCCTCTTGTTTTTGACCTAGGAAGCACGGGTGCGGCGTTTGGGCCGCTGCACCAGCGTCCAACGTGGCGCGACGCGTTGACGCGCAGGCAACACTGCTGCCTGCGTGTTCGTGCCGCGTCCTCCTATAAAAAAATATTTTTTTCGGCGCAATACGCGCCAACACGACGCCGATTCGGCCCAAATTGGTCCGTATCGAGCGCAACCACTGATACCGGCCAAAATTCAAAAAAAAAAAACAGAAGGTGTGAAATGCACTGTTAGCTTGGCCGAAAAAACAAAAAAAAACAAAAAAAACACCGTTTGGAAAAAATCAAAACCCTATTATACACTCTCATTTCTCTTCACTCAGTCAGCCTTCAGCCCTTCACTCAGCACTCTCCCTCTTCATATTTCTTGCGCCTCTCTCCCACTCTCTACCTTCACTCTTCAGCTCGTGCTGTGCTAGGCTCTCTCCCACTCTCTGCCTTCAGCACCATCTCCCCTGCTCTCCATCTCACTCTCACTCTTCGTCTCCCCTGCCCTCTGCTCTCCGTCTCCCCTCAGGTATCATAGCTCTCACACTCACACTCAACACTCTTAGTTAATAGTTAATAGTTGATTTTTTATTTAGTTAATAATTATTATTACTCATTGTGATTTGTGATTGTGTTGTGAATTTGTGGTGATCTGATTTTTTTTATTTTTTTATTTTATTTTATATAAGCTGTCTGTGTAATGTTGTGAGTCTTGTGACACTGGGGTTTGATTTTTTATTTAATTAATAGTTATTATATATTTGAAAATTATTTGTAGGTTAAATTGAATCTGTTGAATTTGCAATGGATGAAGCTGCTAGCACAAAAAGTTCACCTTCATCTAATGAAGAAGTGCCAAATGATGAAGCTCCTCTTTGGCAGTATGTGACTAAAATAGAAAAACCTCCTGGTTCTACTGTTAAATCAGGTGAAAACACACAATTTAAGTGCAACTATTGTGACTAAATTTATTTGGTATATGTTTATATAATGTGAAAAAAGTATGCTTAAAAATATATTAAAAATATAAATAATAATTTTTTAATCGCCGGACCCGCACCCTACTTTTTCAAAATTGCCGAGTCCCGCACCCGCACCCAAATTCCCAAACACACACGTGCTTCATAGTTTTTGACCCACCCAATTAGGAAGCCTTCTGGATTTTAATATTCCCTCACCCAGTCCAATTAAACTACACAAACCAACAAACCAACCCAAGTCAGTTTTTAAACCCAAGCCTTTAAGTGAGTTCTCACCCACTATCCCAAAAAAAGAAAAAAAGAGCATGAAATCCAAACCTGTCAACAAGCCCAATCCCAGCAACTATTTAGGAGAATAGTCTTAGAAGCCCATTCCAACGATTTGTCTAGAGAAAATCATAGCAACTATTTGTTGAAGCACTATTTTAGAGCATCATGGTAATATTAGAAACACCTTATTTTGATGGTTGTAAAAATAATCCAAGGGATTTTGTCAACTAGATGAATGGGATGGAGCAATTCTTTGAGCGAGCAAATTTTGTGGACAACATAAAGGTTAGGTAAACAAAGTTGAAGTTAAGAGGTGGAGCACAAATATTTTGGGAGGATCTTGAATATCTCCGCTATCTAAAGTATGAACCTGCCATTAGTGTGTAGGAAGATATGAAAGAAAAGCTTAGTGATGAGTAATTGTCACCATACTTTCGAGCTAAGTATCTACCACAATCTCAGTGTGGTATTTTTCAAGTTGAAGCAAAGAGGATGAATTCTCATCCCATTTCATGTCCTCAGTGCACTTTTGAACAATCTACCAAGGAATTATCTACCAAGGAATTAAAAGAATTATCTGAAAAGCTCATGAAAAATGTTCAAGACATGATTGCTCAGATAAAGCAAATGAAGACTCAAACTGATTCAATAGAGAAACAAGGATAATTGATCACAATGAAATTATTGTTGCCCCATTGAAGACAAAATTAATGATGATATGTTGGTAGTGGAGAAACCTCAAGTGACACCAAAGCCTAATGTGCGTGCATGGAAACGAGTCTATTGAAGAACAACAAGGTGAAGAGATGGTTTCTAAAGAGAGTATTATGTAAGATGGTGCACATGATGTGATATTGGAAGTTAATGAATCTGTTTTGATCAGCCTTCCATGGTGCATGAAGACAAACAGCTTGCTAAAGTGGAGAAAGTGGATAATAAAGTGCTTCCAATGGTTCAAGATAAGATTATGTTGATTCCACACATTGATTTTGTTATTCCAAGAGAGTTTGACATGATGGAATTCAAGGTTTTTCTCTCTATGCTCCCTAGGGTGATTCCAGACTTGAAGCAAGTGTTACTTGTCAGCATCCTAATCCTTCAACGCTTTAGAACTCGAGGTCGAGTTTTCTCCAACTAGAAGAGAATGATGCAAAAGACGCAAGAAGATTATTATTTAGTATTATTATATTTGTAAGTCAATTGTATTTTTATGTTTTAGGTTCTATTAGTTTATTGAGCTATTAGTATTTTAATTTGGAAGCAAGATTATTTTTGTAACGAGGCAATTAGGGTTTCCTAGCCAATTAGAACTAGGGTTTAGTAATCTTTTATAAGCAAACTATTGTACTCCTTGAAGAGGTAGTTGATATTTTGATGAATGAAAAAAATGGTTGTCTGGTCTCTTTTGGTCTGGTGCTGACTCCAGGTCCACCCTAGGTGCGGACTCCTAGTGGTTTACCCACTTGGTGCTGACTCCAAGCAAGGCCTAGGTACTAACTCCTAGGTCATATCCATTTATTTTATTGTTGCTTCAATTTTATTTGGGTTGTCCTACATCAACACTATGTATCAATAACAAAATGCAGCTGCTATTTAGGGACGATCATCAAGATACAAGGTACCTCAAAAAACCAGCTTTTTTCCATTTTTACAAACTTCAGTACAAAACAATGAAACATAAATATATAAGTAAGGTGAGACTGAGAGAAGCCTAGTGTAAATTGAAAATGTGAAAAATCAATGTCATACCACATTGGGCAACTGAACATGATAAGGATGAATTTCATTCATATAAACTTACGCAAGCATATCACACAAGACAAATGAACATTTAGGCAACTAAATGCAACTTTTTAGTGTAACAAAACTGAGACTGAAATCAACAGAAAGATAGTCTACATTCAAAACATGTTTATTATAATCCAATTCCTTTTGTGGGGATAAAAACAAAATTAGATAGAGCATACCTCTCCTCTGATATCCACCAAGGTCACTCTTGTAAGCTCAAAACCCTCACTTGTGATACACTAAACAAAAAAAAATCAGGAAAATGTAAGTGCACAAATGACCTATCAGCTACGGAAGAAAAGGCTGAACTGTGACTATCAATTGCCAATAAGTCATATGAAGAGAAGACACATTTAAAATGACACAGTGACTCTTAACTAAAAAGTAGAAAAAAAAAATTATATTCAATTTTTAAGTAGAGCAGTAAAGAATATGCATTCAAAAGACAACATTCAGCAGACAAACAACCTAAATTTGAATTTTGAAGTCCAAACATATGTTACTCTCTAGTAGGAAATTCCACAAAAGTAGACCAAATTGTGTTTTGCATGTCTTGTGCCGTATAAATTTATAGAATAAATAAATCAGAAAAAAGTAAAGACATTAATGCACTGAGCCTATAAAATAAATTTTTAAAAAAATCATTTAGGCATTCTGAGAAATTATGGTGCTAGAAGGAAAGTTGCTCAAGTTTTACATAATATAAATAAAAAGTTAAAGACCAAAAAAAAAAAAAAAACAGACAATTGCTTACATATATCATGCATGAACCTAACTACGAAAGGTAATTACAAATTCAAAGGTCACTGAATCAAAAAGGAGGAAAAAGCAAAGCAAGTTCAAGCACAAATAAATAATGATGAAAAGATATTCATGTGTCAAGAGGTTACCTCAAGTTTTTCCTTTTTTTGTAAATTAGGCTTTCATGTAGATAATGTTGAGGTTACTTCAACTTCTTAATACAAATACAACAGGATTTTAATATTAAATAATAAAAAACTGACTCAGCTTAATGACCTATGAAGTGAGCCAAGTTCACTTACAGACAGATTGGAATTTGCCGTTAAAGGAAAAACCAAATGAGAAGATAGGAAGGAAACTAAATAGGTGCTACATGGAAAAATGCCATACATGAGTTTATCAAATGATCAAAGCGCTTTCTAATATATATCAATATAGGTCATTAAGGGTAAAAATTACCCTCAGGACACCTTAAAGAAAAAGAGTTCAACATCAATGAGCACAAATTAGAAATGTGAAGGTAGAAATTAATCATCAATACCTCACTTAAAGCCAAAGAATCAGCAATGTATCTGAAGGTTTTTTAATATAAGACACAGGACATTTTACTTCTCACTTCCAGTGGGACAAAATGGCAAAAAGAAATCAACAAAAGCATTAAATATACACATAATGGCATCATGACGTCAACTTCTAAATTCTTGTTTTGCACTCAATAATGAATTGCCATCAAATTAAGCAATTATAGGTCATTATCCTCACTCAAAAAATTAACAATACTGACAAGATCACTTTTTCACCTGTTTGCTTTCATGCCAACAAGCAACGCTACTATTGGCTCCCATGGGATACAATAAATGGAAACTATACCAATCGAGGAGCCACTAACGAGTATTCCATGATATGAATAGAAGATTGTGCTAATTTTTCTGTCACTGAATTCTTTTAAGCTCAAATTTAACATTAGTTTACAATTATCTCAGTGCTAATTATTATATGATAAAGCATTTCCTCATTATTAACTCAAATTGACATTTATGAACTTACCATCTCACAATCAAGTGCCAACATATCATAGAAAGAACATCCTGAAGGAGCCGGAAGAGTAGAAAGAAAACCTGTGTTTAATCAACATAGAAGTTAAAGAACCATCTAACATATTTTGGAAAAAAAAAGTTCACTAGCAAAATAAGTTTAGTTAAAGATAAATCAGAGCTGTCTATTTATTTCACCTGGCTGATTGAGACAATATCCATTGTCTTCTAGTTCTTTCTCTGTAAGTGTGTAATATGTAACAGGGAAAGGTAAATCTTTCATGAGTTCCAGACAGGATGGAACATCTGTACTGGTATCACATCGTTCTGCATAATGACAATGCCATTTCATCAAATGATTGTGTTGAGAAGAAGTAAATAAATTTCTCTTTGGACAAAGTAATGAACACACATCTGTGCACTTCATTTAACATCTAGTTTGGACCAGTTGGTCTGACTGGGTGGGCTGTTACTGTTGACTGGTCTCAGGACCGGCCCTCATTATTCTCTATAATCGACTTCATAGTAAACCACTTTTGACACATCGGAACTGGTAGTTGAACCAGAAACTGCTAAACCACTTGCAGTTTGCTTGACCTGGCAGGTGTAGAAACTATTCTTTCTAGATGAGGGTGAGAGTGGTTAATTAATAACGCAAATGGTTGACAGCGTGAAGAAAGCCACAAACACTTCTATTGAAGCAGCATACATTGTTTGATATATGATCATCACAATCCTCTACATATTTGTCTTTACACCAAGTTTGGTAGGAGAGATGCAAAGTAGTAAAGATGAAGAAAAGAAGTGAGAGGAGTCCACCACCCACTCTTGTTGTTTGGAAGGATGGAAAGAAAATAGAAAGGAATGAGCAAATAAAAGACACAATTTTACCAGTTTAAAGTGAGGAGGAAATTGAAAATTCACACACTTTTCTCAAGAGGCCATCTCTCCCTCCTCCAATCTGCCCAATTTGAAAGGATTTTGGTGGGCCAGGGGCGTTTGCCTCCTGCTCCCTCCCCTTCCATTTTTTCCTTTTACCAAATGGAGGGATTTATTCTCCCTTCTCGTTTCTCTTGAAACCCTTTCCAACCCTCCTCCAATCCCTCCAAAAACCCTCTTCCAGTCCCTCCAAAAAAAAAATAGGGTTAAGGTTTTAATCCCTCCAAATATACATGGTATTAAGGTTTTAATGCAAGAGACAACCCCCCCCCCCCCAACCCAGGCAGGCCCAATTATCTACTTGCGTGTTTCCTGCTCTTGCATTATTAATTTAGCAATAACAAAACTGGCCAGCTACGAAGTGCAATTTTCAAACAGACCACTAGCCAACTGGAGCAAGTAGTAAAGCAAACAATTACTTATCCAAAAAGTAGTAAAGCAAGCAATTGCACCAATGCCAATACCATGCAACCCCTTTCATGCCTTCTTTATAGCTTATACAAATTACTGAAATTCCATCTCATACCAGTTTGAATAGATATTCCTCAGGTGCAAAACTATTGAACACCTAATTTCATTATGCAAAATGATGATTTCAAGACAGAATAATGACTAAAGACCTTGTTCAGAAGCCAGATTAAGTTTTTTTGATACTGAATCAACATCATCTCTCTTTCTTTTCCGCTTGCAAGTTAGGAGTGCATCTATTGTCTGCATTCCATCTGATACACAACTAGCCAAAAAAAACATAAACCATAAGGTCTGTACAGAAGAGAAAGATACACAATAATATTTTGAAAGGGCAAAAGAAAAGACATTCATTACTAACCTAAGAGCCAATACTGCCCTCGGATTGCCACAGCATTCTTTAAAACTACGAAGTATTTTAGATTGTGATAAGTACAAAGCTGCATCCAGGCCCGGGACATAAAGCATAACCACTTTTGGAATAAGAGGCTTGTTCTGCAGTTCATAAGATTGTTGTATCAGTAACTACAGCTCTACCCTATGTTAGTTAGGATGCCAACCTCAATTAATAGGGGTTGTAGTCGTTGACTTGTATGTTATTTTAAAAACCACGACACAAAGAAGTTGAAAAAAAAAAATCTATGGGATGCAAAGCATTCATATATTTAGAGAGCTAAAAATCAAATTTCAAGAATATGTGCTTGTGATGAAGCAAAAGATATTAAAATTTTCAAGAGGGCTCCACAGGCAAGTGCCACATGATCTATTATTTAAAAGAAAAGCCACCTTCAGCATGTGTCCTCTTTTGATATTTAGCTTTTTAGTAGCTCTCTCTCATATCGTCCACCAATACCAACGGTAATGAGACAACCACAAGCAAAAAACAGCCAAGCTATAGGCCTCGTATGAAGTGATCACAAGCACAAGAAATATGAGAAAATCTTGCTATAGAATAAAGACAATCTCTAACCTAAGCAATTAGTTGAATCACATATAGTTTTGAGCTCACTAGTAGTAAACAACAGGAGCATATGCTACTATGATAGTGTTGTATGGATATGTAATTTTTTTCTTTAAAACAACAACAAAGTCTAAGTTTTAAAAATTCAGGGTTAGCTATGGATCATCAACAAACTAATTGAGTTCAGCTGTATTTTTTCTTTACCTTAATAAAAACCCATGATGGCAAGAATCCTTCAGCAAGCACCCAAGTTACAAGCCCTTGAACATCCTGTATCATAAATTAAACACTAATCAAATTTTTCTTGCTCCTTGGCAGAAATTGATTTCAATAAATTTGGATGTTTGCAGAGACCTACTTGGAGATTTAAAGTTGAGTTAGCGTCTGGCGTCTTGAAAATAATTTCTGCCTTACCCTGTAAAGGCACATCAATATTGAAAAAAGAATGATAGTGAAGGAATCTTTACAACAATTATTATGTAAGTTCTTGACTTAGACAAAATGTGTAACATGCTTCAGTTTTGCAAGCCTTTAAGGTAATAAATTTGTCAGAACCAAGTGCAAGAGTATTGTGTTGTCACACATTTGACAAGCTAATTTTGCAATAGGATGAGTCTTCTACAAATGAATATGATTCAATATATTCCAAGAGCCACAGCCCACCGGAGCAGCATACTTGGTGGTACAAAGAAAAGGCATCTCTTTTACATCAGACAAAGTTGTTTAAAGACAACGGCTTTAATCAAGTATTTTTGCAGATTATCAAAACACCATCCCAAAATTTTACATGATTACTTCTAAAGAGAAGATAGCTTTATAATTAGTTCCCTCAAATCCACATATTCTCATCATAAGGGTCCCTTCAGCAAGAAAAATAATGGCCTGCAGTCAAGCGGTAAGATCTCCCTCTATCAAGTATGAAACTCTAGAACCCAAATTAGCAAACACTATGTCTGTTCCTATTAACATGCTGTGTGAAATGTTACAACCACCATTTTGGTAGAGACAATAACTAAAAAATAGAGGGAGTGATTAAAATGAGTAAGAGTTTATTTATTCTAATGAAATGGAACCTCCAACCGTTGGGAATAAACCACAGATACACGACCCCACCCGCTAAAACACTGTATCAGGTAATCCAAGGGAACTCCTAGTGAGTATCAAACCTAGGATGGTTGGGTCTACATTTCATCCCAAGCCTCCAACCACTAGGCTGCACCATGACGGGTCGAGTAGCCCTTTCCCAATGCACAAGGCGGAAAGGTAGTTGGCAGGCACTCTAAGATTCTCAAACTCGAAGCCCCAACCTTAACTTGTGTGGAGTAAACATCGTTTTACACAAATAGACATTTTACCTTGTTTTTTATTACATAGAGTAAGAAAATGAACATTTGTCATGTGTCAAATTTTAAGTTTCATAATTTACAGCCAACAAAAAAAAAAAAAGTTTCAGCTTGATATGCAACATATATCAGTTTCTGAATCAAACCCACTAGTAAATAAATCGTTTCAATTCAAAAAATAAAAGAACATAATACTAAAGAAAGATTCAGCTAACAACTTGATAAACATGTACATTATCAATTAGAAAATAAAGGTGAAAAAGCAAGGGAGAGAATTGCAGTACTTGAGGTCCATAGATATCGAGGAAATCGGAGCGCTGATTATTGGTGGTGGGATTATCTTCTTCGGAAGCTGAAGAAGCTTTGCACTTCTGGTTTTGAGAGAGCATAGTTGGGACTTTGAGCGTCTCTGTCTCTCTCTGAGTCAATGGAATTACACTTTTAGGTACACAGAGGGAAACAGAGAGCTTCGAATCTACGGCAACATAAACCCTTTTGTAGGATGATGAATAATTGCATGGGCCAGCCCAATGCCGATTATTATATGATAATTTCGGGTTTAGGGTTTTTTGGGTCAAGCTTCTGCTTTGGGATTCTAACATTAAAATTTTCAGGGCTGAAGTTTTATTGGTGGAAATGTGACTATTAATATATATATACACACACCCCTTTGTGTGTAATAATTAATATCAATGCTTTTTATTTTCAATTTTCTCGCTGAGTATAAATAGCACTTACCATCGATTGAAAGTTCTTGCTCCTTCAGGTCCTTATTTCTTTTGGACAGCTTGTATTGACTATACAAGTCTCACAACCAAAGACGGAGCCAAGAGAAGAAGCTAGAGGTTACAATTAATTTTTATAGCAATTTTCATTATTTTAAAGCTAGAGGTTACAATTAATTTCCATATATAAATAAAATTATGTTGTTCATATCCTACTTGGCATCTAACTTCAAGCACACACAAAAAGAGAAGAAGCTTTGAGAACAAATAACAAAAATCAACTTCAAGAACTATTTAAAAAATGATAAATTAATAACTATTGTGTGGGGTAAAAACTAATTAACCCTCTCGGGTTGGGCCTTTATCTAAAACAATTAATTTGTAGAATTGAGCTTTAAAACTAACAGTTAGGTAATGGAAAGAGACTCAACAAGGAAAGACCTAAAGATTAAGAAAAATGACAAATGAACAATATTTTACTGTCTATTAACTCTCCTTGGTCTGACCAAGGAACACTACGGTGTGATAGCAATACAAATACTCAAGTGTTTACAATAATCTCTCTTTCTTAGGTTTAATATTTTTCAGATTCTCTTGACATGTAGGATTTTTTCCTATTTATAGTTTCATTATTTCCATCTTAGCCGTCCATTTGTAGGGTGATAGATCCTCTTGGTGAGATACTTGTCACATCTTCTCATTCCCCTCTTTCTGAGGCTGAGTTGAGCAGGTAACAAGCTATTGGTGTCAGGATTAGTGCCATAAAATCTTATTGTATGTTGTTATGTATGATATTATGTTCTATGTAATAAACTTGTTTTATTATTATATAAAATAATGAGAACATGAACATTTGAGACATTATCATACAGTCCTTGAGATGCATAGTATATGATTTATGTGATTTAGTCACAGAAAATATATATTACAAGTTCTTTGTAAACTTAAAATCCTAGTTCGTAGTCGGTGATGAAATTAGACATTTTCTCTGCAAAGATTATAACATGTCAATTAAGATGATTTGTCTTGATCATGGAAGTGAAGACTTCTAGTTGATATGTTAATATGTTTTAACTGTATAAGACATATTGAAATAAACTGATGTGAGATTTATTATTCTATTAACGACTGTCAAATGAATAATAAATCTCACGACTTTCATTTACATTAACTCTCAATCCTGAGGAAATAGTGAACCTGATCATAAAATGTAGGTTTCTTTAATATATCAAGAGTGAGATCTAGACAAACGGTCAAAACCTCAGTTTATTGGGCAATCACATATAATATTGAAGGAACACATATTCTCAAAATAAAATTCATAATCTCTTTATAGAGATATAAAATATTCTCTTAAGATAAGTTTAATGAGTTTGATTATTCAGAGTGTTAGGCCTAACCACTTTAGTAAAGAGTTACTAAAGTACATATTTTATAAAATCTAATTTCATAATATATATATGAATAACTTAAAGGATTAAACCAGGTACTCAATGATCAAAATGTAATAATCTTCAAAGTAACATTTATATATTATGACTTTGTATTACTACAAATATATATTTTCATGAAGGGATTAAATGTTTAATAAAGTCTTAAGAGATAATTTATGAATAAAGTCTAGAGTGCAATTATATTTGTGACGGGCAAAAAGTTTTAGACAATGAAGTTGACAGGTTTTAACCTAATATTTTTGTTCACAAAATTAATTTTTAAGAGGTGGGATGCATGATCAACCTTAAATACCCATTATAAGAAAGATATGTAAAAATAAATTGTCATATTTGATAACGTATCCATTTGATAACTTCATATATATTATGGTTTAATAAGAAGTTACATATCTTTAAAACATTAGTTAATAGAGAAATAAGTTTCCTAAGTAACTCCAACTTTGATGGACAAGTGGAGATTATAAATACAAGGAATTTGGTCCTCTCTCTACCTATAAAAAAGACATTTAGCTACTCTATCAAATAAACTGAATAATAAAAGAGAAAAGAGGGCCAAGAGAGAGAAACCATTCCTATAAGAATTAAGTGCCTTATATACTAAGACTTAATATTAAGAAAAGTTCAACAATGGATCAAGGTAAGCTTTATAATTAATTTGTGTAGTTGTAAAATCATGATAATTCAAGATCCTAGAATTTATATTATGGTTGTTTATAATCTAACAACATAAAGAAAACATTTACATGTGGTATCAGAGCTTTTTTTAAAAATTATCATGAATTTTCTCTCGTGCTTGCTCACTTCGATAAGTGTCATACATTTTATAAATTAATTGGTTTCTTTAGCCAAAAATATAACATATCAATGAATTTAACTTTGATGTTTTTGGTTACTTTCCCGTATTATTCCTTGAAACTGATATAAGTAGCTTTTTCCGCATTATTAATTTATTTAGCACCAGATATAAATTATGAATCAATTTAGGAACACATCATTTTGCTTGTATCCCGTAAGCTGTAAAACAAAATAATGATTAGAATATTTTTCATAATATAACAGTTTTATAAGGACCAAAATATAGTGGTCCTTAACCAATTATTTGGTTTCACTAAGGGTACATCACTTCATCGTAAATTAGTGCTAATATATATAAATGATATTAACGTGTTTAATTGGTGTGGCAAAATGTTATACTTGGTCACTTAGCCATTTAAATAGTCCAAACATAGCTTTGGCATATATTGGGTTCTAGTATAAAGCAACAATGATACTTTTTTCATTCTATGAGATTATATGTGATTATAATTGTCTATACTAGTATGAATATATCACAGTTAATTTAATGTTCATGCAAAGTCATTAATTTTAATTTGAAGTCTGTATTATGATACGTATTGCTGTATTGGTAGTCACCAAATGGCCCAATCGGAAAAAGGCATAGATAACAAGTCAAATTAACTGAAATTTAACACATATTCCCTAGTGTTAAAAATTAGTGACTTTGCAAATCACAATTTTTTAATCACAAGAATATTAGGTTGGCCCAAAGGTGCACCACTTTCATGTGATTAATAAATTGGAATAGGATAGTTGATGGATATTCATGGTTGAGATGGGAATGGATACCCAAATGTAATAGACCAACTTAATTATGAATATTTTATTAATTAGTCCTATTAGATGAAAGGGAATCGCTATAACTGTTTAATAGTTTATCATAAGAATAACCCAAAAGTGATCACGATAATACTACATATCATTGTTTAAACATGTTTTTCATTATATTTTATTGTTCCTTAATCGATAATTCTTAGCACTAATGTAGTGAGCATATATTATTACTTTGTTTGCAATATCAATCCTTGTTTCACTTCATTCACATGCTTCGTCTATTCCCAAGTTGAATGGAACAAATTTCTCATATTAGAAAGAACAAGTTCAGTTTCACCTCAGTGTACTGGATCTTGGTATAACACATGGATCTGAGATACCTTCTGCACTTATTGATACAAGCAGTGCGGAAGCAAAGACTTTGTACAAAGCATGGGAAAAATCAAATAGACTAAGTATTATGTTTATGCGAATGACCATAGCAAACAATATCAAGACAACACTTCCTAAAACTAACAATGCAAAAGAATTTCTTTCAAATGTGGAAGACCATTCAAAACAGCTGACAAGTCCCTTGCGGTGACATTAATGGCTAAACTTACCACCATGAAATTTGATGATAAGCGTGGGATACAGGAGCATGCCATTGAAATGAATAATTTGGTTGCTCAATTAAAGACTCTAAGGATGAATGTAGATGAGTTTTTTCTCGTTCAATTTATATTGAATTCCTTGCCTCCTCAGTATGGGTCATTTCAAATTAATTACAACACCATGAAACATAAGTGAAATTTAAATTAATTGGCCATTATACTTAATCAAGAAGAGGCAAGACTTAAGCAACTTGAGCAACATTCATGTTGACACCCCATTTTGCAACCCGCATTTAACCTCACATGGAGGGTAAAATGGTAATTTTGCCTTGAAAATATGCATCTTGATTCTAGTCATTAGATCCTTAATCTCATTTCACCAAAATGATCTTGATATTGTAACGATCAAATCGACGAGTTATAAGCCCTAATCAGACCACCAGATTGAAAGTTATCATCAAATCAAGTTTTAATGACTAAGATGCATTATCACAAATTAAGTTCGACCATATGTGATTATGAACAATTGATTTCAATTGGTTATATGTATAATCAATTTGAGATCAATGATGTATCACAATTTGATTGGTTAGGATTACATTTTATGGTAGGGTTACACACACCTAATTAATTAGATAGTTAAATATTAATTATTCAATGAGTAATTGGAGCAATTATCTTTTAATTAGAGTAAATTTGGAATCAATTAAGTCTGAAATGAGAGTGATTGGAACCATTTAATGTTAATTGGGAGCTGATTTGGGACCTATTAATGTTAATTGTACTGAAATCATTTTCTACCAAATGACCTATGATCACTATTTCAGTGATATCTCTCAGAATATTTTGAATTTGTAAATGAGGTTAATTTTTTCAGAGCTTCAATTTGAGCACAAGAACAAGACAATTCCGATCATAATTGAGTCAGATATGATTTTTTGAAGTTGGCTCTACAGACTGTTACAGCAGCTACGGGAAAACCGAATTTTGGCTTGCTCCCCACTCACACCAATCTTTATATTTAATACTCCAAATTTCCCTTAATGCTGAAATGAGGTCTAGGTTCATGATTCTTTGTCAACCCTCATTAATGGTCTTCCATTCATATTTCCTCCACCATTACTATATAAACCCCCCTCTCTTTCATTTCAAGACACGACAAAAAAACCCGCTCTCTTCTCCTTTCTTGAGTTTTAAGAAGTTGAGTAGTCTTGTCATATCTTGGTCTTCTTGAGACTCAAGGTATTGAGTGAGACTCACTTTTCATCTCCTAACTCTTCTTTTCTTCCACCCTTGGAACCTCTCTCAAGAGTCTTCTCATCCACTATATAGATATTGCATAAAGGTATAATCTATTTCCCTAACTTGTTTTTTTTTTTTTTTTTTTGTATTATCATGATGAGAATTTAGGATTAAAGCATGATAGTAATTATTTAAATTCTCTTGAATATGTTTGAATGCTCTTAAATGTTCTTATGTGTTCTTCACATGTTCTTCACATGTTCTTGGTTGTTCTTCACATGTTCATGCATAAACACTAGTTTTGATTTTAAATCCACATCAAAAATATGAAAAACATGTTTGTTTAATAATTCTTTCAAATCCTTGAATTTAGGATATCACCATTCACATACATTCACTAGAATTTATTTTTCAATCCAAATGAAATGCTTAATAAATTGAATTAGGGTTTATCACATACACACACATTAAATTCAACATGCAAATTAATTGACTTATTGGATGATATGATATGAATGTTGGCCACCATAGTCTAAAAAACCAGTTTCACCAGGCAAGGTGGGTGTCTAACACCTTCCCACCTTGTAATATAGCCTCCGAACTTAGATCAAGAATTAGTAGATCAAATTTTTATCTATGTAATTTTCAATTTTTAGATTGTAACTAGGAAACAAAGCCTTGTACTTTGTCTTAGATTGTATCTAGGACCAAAGTTATGTAATTTTCCTATGATCAATGTAAATTCAATTGAAAATTAATAAAATGAGGAATTTTTCAATTTTGGTTTTCTTATTTTTCCAATAATTAAATAAGTGGCGACTTAATTGTAAAACCCTTGATCTAAAAGGGAAAATATAACTAATCGAACCTCCATTTTGAGAGGCAGTAACACGACCCCACCCATTCACGTGAGTTCGGCCTAACATTCCATAAAAAAGGGTCGGGGACGCAGTCTCTCACAATTCAATTCATCTCATAAATCAAGAAGCTGAAAGAAAA
Source organism: Castanea mollissima (assembly GCA_014183005.1). Classification (NCBI taxonomy): domain Eukaryota; kingdom Viridiplantae; phylum Streptophyta; class Magnoliopsida; order Fagales; family Fagaceae; genus Castanea; species Castanea mollissima. Next base: position 23,260,297 of record JACAVU010000010.1, on the reverse strand, counting down.
TGGAGGAAGCCTAAAAAAGGCTTGATGCATGGATCACGCAAAACAAGTGATCCTAATCCAACTAATCAGCCTCAAAAGAAGAAAAATGGCGATTATAAATGTCACTTCTGTAAAAAGTTGGGACATTTTAAGAAAGATTGCCCAAAATGTAGGCAATGGTTTGAAAGAAAATGTAAATCTTTAATTAAAGGTTATATTTATGTATGTTTCGAATCAAACCTAACTAAAGTTCCTTCTAATACTTGGTGGCTTGATTATGGGGCTACTACTCATATTTCAAATACGATGCAAGCATTTCTTTCAATGCAGTCCATAAATCCAAATGAAAATTGTGTATTGATGGGAAATCAGGTCAAAGCACCAATTGAAGCAATGGGGACTTATCATTTATTTCTAAATACCAATAAACACATAGATTTGTTTCTAACATTTTATGTTCGTTCTCTTTCTATAAATTTAGTCTCTTTGCCTAAACTTGATCTTGATGGATAATTCATAAAATTTGGGAATAAAAGTTTTACTTTATTTAAGAATACCTCGTTTGTTGGTTCTAGTATTATTTCTGATGGTTTGTACAAATTTAACCTTCATGATGAATTTGCTGCTGAAACCCTTCTCACCTTGCATCATTGTATTGGTACTAAACGTAGCCTAATTAGTGAAAATTCCTCAAATTTTTGGCATAAAAGTCTGGGATACATTTCCATAGTAAGGTTAGAGAAACTAGTTAAAGATGGGATTCTTCCAAACCTAGATTTTATTGATCTCAGTGTGTTTGTGTGTGTGTGTGTGTGTGTGTGTGTGGATTGTATTAAGGGCAAATAAACCAAACACACTAAGAAAAGTGCCACAAGAAGTACAAAGCTTCTTAAAATTATCCATACAGACATTTGTGGGCCTTTTGATGCTCCATCTTTCGGTACAGAAAAATATTTTATCACCTTTATAGATGATTTTTCACGTTACACTTATATTAATTTATTGCATAAAAAATCTCAAGTAGTGGAAGCCCTTGTAGTGTTCATTACTGAGGTAAAAAGACAATTAGAAAGAAAAGTGAAAATCATTAGATCAAATAGAGGTGGTAAATATTATGGAAAGTATGATGAATCAGAGCAATGCCCAGACCCATTTGCTAAACTCCTTGAAAAGCATGACATTTGTGCACAATACACTATGCCAGATACACCACAACAAAATAGTGTAGATAAAAGACGCAATCATACTCTAATGGATATGTTTAGGAGTATGTTAAGTAATTCCACATTACCTTATCATTGTGGATGTATGCTCTTAAGACCGCTGTGTATTTATTAAATCAGGTTCCTAGTAAGGCAGTCCCAAAAACTCCTTTTGAACTGTGGACAGGAAGGAAACCGAGTTTAAGACACCTGCATGTTTGGAGTTGTCCAATAGAGGCTAGAATTTATAATCCACTTGAAAAGAAATTAGACTCAAGAACAATCAATGGTTACTTTATAGGTTACTCTAAAAAGTTTAAAGGGTATAGGTTCTATTGTCCTACCATAGTACAAGAATTGTGGAAACAGGTAATGCCAGATTCATTGAAAATGGTGAAATCAATGGGAGTGATAATCTATGAAATGTGGATCTTCAAGAAGTTAAGGTACAAGTTCCACTACCTATGACTTCAAATGAAATTGTTGTTCCAACAATTGTTAAACAACAAATTAATGAACCATTACTCCATAACAAGATGCTCACCAATGAACAGGTGGTAGAAGAACCACAAGAAATAGCATTAAGAAGATTTGAAAGAGAAAGAAAGTCTTCTATTTTTTATGATTATATGGTTTATCTGCATGAATCTAATTTTGATATAGGAATAAGTAAAGATCTGGTTTCATTTTCACAAGCCATAAAAAGTGTTGATTTTATTAAATGGATGGATGCCATGAAAGATGAAATGAAATCAATGGACCAAAATGAAGTTTGGGATCTCATCGAATTACCTGAAGGATACAAGAAAGTTGGTAGTAAGTGGGTCTTTAAGATCAAGTGTGACTCTAAGGGCAATATCGAACGATTTAAAGCTAGACTTGTGTCCAAAGGTTTCACTCAGAAAGAAGGCATTGATTACCAAGAGAACTTCTCCCCTATATCCAAGAAGGACTCACTTAGAATCATTTTGGCATTAGTAGCTCATTATGATTTGGAGTTGCGCCAAATGGATGTGAAAACTGCTTTCTTGAATAGGAGTTTAAAAAAGGATGTCTATATGGATCAACCTGAAGGTTTCTCCATTAAGGGTAAGGAACACTTTGCTTGCAAACTTAAGAAGTCAATATACGGACTTAAACAAGCTTCCCGACAATGGTATCTTAAGTTTAATGATACCATTACAACTTTTGGATTTAAGAAAAACACTGTTGATCAGTGTATTAATCTGAAAGTTAGTGAGAGTAAGTTTATATTTTTAATTTTGTATCATGATGATATTTTGCTTGCTAGTAGTGATCTTGGTTTATTGCATAAAACCAAGAAGTTTCTCTCTAAGAACTTTGAAATGAAAGATATGAGTGAGGCAACTTATGTGATAGGAATAGAAATATTCTGAGATAGATCAAGTGGACTGTTAGGGTTGTCTTAAAAAGCATATATTGAAAGAGTTCTAGAAAGATTCAATATAGAGAAATGTTCTGCTGGGGTTGCCCCAATTCAAAAAGGGGACAAATTCAACCTTATGCAATACCCTCAAAATGAATGGGAATGGAAAAAAATGGAAGGAATTCCTTATGCTTCTGTAGTAGGAAGTTTAATGTATGCTTAAACATGCACAAGGCCTGACATCAGCTTTGCAATTGGTAGGCTAGGAAGATACCAAAGCAATCCAGGATTGAATTATTGGAAGCTGCAAAGAAAGTGATGAGGTACTTGCAAGGCACAAAGGATTACATGCTCACATTTAAGAGATCTGATAATCTTGAGCTCATTGGTTACTCAAATTCAAATTTTGCTGAATGTGTTAATAATAGAAAGTACACTTTTGGTTATTTGTTCATGTTAGCTAGAGGAGCAATGTCATGGAAAAGTTCAAAGCAAATAATCACTGCTACATCCACTACAGAAGCTAAATTTGTGGCATGCTTTGACGCCATAATTCATGGATTGTGGTTGCATAATTTTATTTCAGGACTTGGAATTGTTAAATCTATTTCCAAGCCACTGAGAATTTATTGTGATAATTTTGCAGTTGTGTTTTTCTTTAAGAATGATAAGTATTCTAATGGTGCGAAACACAGAATTGAAATACCTTACGGTTAAGGAAGAAGTTCAAAAACAACGAGTGTCAATAGAACACATAAGCACATAGCTTATGATTATAGATCCATTGACAAATGGGTTACCTTCTAAAACATTTAAGGAACATGTTGATCGAATAGGTATGGTTGTTATTTTAATGTTACTTTATGCTTTTGACACTTGAAGATTTTATTAATTGTGTTTCTGATTATTCATGTTTTATTTTATGTACATACATATATGATGATGAATGAATAATAGCAGGAATAGTCTCTAACAAAAGAGGCATTATTGTTGGACCTTTTAAGTCACTTCTCATTGATAGGCTATATTAAGCAGGTTGCTAGTGTTGTAGTACATGGAAGGAACTACGTTGTATAATTAATATGGAACCGTCATGACTCGCATTAGTGGGTTGTTTAATTATAGTATTATGATGACCAATTTAAAGTAAGAGGATATGTAACATTGTGCACCTAATAGTTAATCTTATTAAGCCTTAACATAAGTTATCATATGGACCAAGTGAGAGAATGTAAGAATAAAGTGTCTCATTTGATAACATATCAATTTGATAACTTCATATATGTTATGATTTAATAATAAGTTACATGTCCTTAAAACATTAGTTAATGGAGAAGTAAGTTTTTTTAGTAGCTCCAACTTTGATGAGCAAGTGGAGATTATAGATACAAGGAATTTGGTCCTCTCTTTTCCTATAAAAGAGACAATCAGCTACCCCATCAAATACATTGAATAATGAAAGAGAAAAGAGGGTCAAGAGAGAGAAACCAATCATATAAGAATTGAGTGCCTTTTATACTAAAACTTGATCTTAAGAAAAGTTCAACAATGGATAAAGGTAAGCTTTATAATTAATTTGTGTAATTGTGAAATCATTATAATTCAAGATTCTAGAATTTATATTATGGATGTTTATGATCTAACAACATAAAGAAAACATTTACAAGATAACATAAGTAGAGCTAATTCCAAAAGAAGTCAAAGTATATTCAGTCAAGAACAACCTTGAAATGGTTAAGTTAGTGTCCTCAGGTTCAACCCAAGGTAAGGATTACAAATAATTTCTCTATCCTAAGCCAAAAGAAAAATCCTCCACTGATCCAAGTGCTTCTTGGAGGGTTAGGATTGGACTTCCCTAATACTTGTCCCATTAGGGCCTTGATGGAAGGTTTTTACATTAAGGTATGAGTTGTGTGGACACTATTTGTAAGTCATTTCTCTATTAATGCAGCTAGCTAAGTGGTTGCAATGCATTTAATGCAGAGAGGATGATTGTTTTATCCTTCCTTTTTCCTTTCTTCTTTGCCTAGTGCCAAACAACCCTTTTTCACCCTCGGTTTGCACTGTGCTCCCCTTAACTTTGATTCTCGACTTTCCGAGGATAAGTTGGTGTCCTTAAAACCCTTGTCCATTGTAGTCTTTCTGCTTTTGCATAAGGTAGCTATTATCTTTTTAAGGACATTGTGCTAATGTTTCCCAAGGTTTGCTTCCTTGGTGATGTCCTTAATTACTTTATCTATAGTTTTGGATCCTCTTCCCCTTACATTTTTTATATAGTAATATTAAATAATAATTAATGATAACTTTAGGATTGTCAAGAGTTGACAGATAAGTCCAAAACTCATTGGATTTAGAGCTTTATTTGTCTCTTTTGGTCTCACTCCAAGCCACACACTAAAAGCCATTTGGGTTGATCCAAAAGACTAACCCAATTAGATAATCAGTTATTTATTTTATAAGAGTTATTAAATAAAGTAACTGTCAAATGCATAAATATACATATGATTAAAAAGAGAAACATTCAAAGTTTTTTCTCAAGACATTTGGTTATTCTCTTGAACAAATACGTATAAAACTGATTGAGAGATCACACATCTTGGACATATTGTGGAATTGGAGTGAAGATTGAAAGTCTTCCCAAGTTCAATCTTCATTTTGTTTTGAATTTCACTGCATCATGGTACACCTTATTGTTTTTTGTTTTTAAAATTTGAATATTGCATGTTACCTCACATGAATTAAGTAGATCCGTTTATATTCTGCTGAATGTTTTTGTATGAAATACAAAACTGTATTTTCATGTGTTTTCCCAACAGTTGGGACATTGTTCAGAATAGTCATTTAGTCATAAATGCAGCATGGCTGGTTGATGCAGTGGATTTAATGCGAAGGAGACAATGGCTTCATCAGGAGACTTTCTCCAACTTTCATTTGGGCAAATTACTATTCCTTCTATTAAACAATATCCTAGGCATGGCTTGATAATCTTCAATCGTCTGCCTAAGCTGTCGAGCTTTCCCTTCTCCTCGGCTCAGACTTCAAATTTGTACCTTCTTTGAATCGCTTGGTTAGGGCCCAAACCCTTTTTACTAACGTTCATATGGGCCCTCTCTAAGTCTAATCTAGGCCCACAATTCCTTGAGTTCGCCCTGGTCCCCACAACTATGATGATGAGAGAAAAATATAACTTTAAGAAAACACAAAATCCAAACAATTTGATACGAAAATAGCACATTCAATTTTGATGCTATCTTAATTACGCAACATGATATTATAAATACTCACCAAAGCTATATTAAAAAAAGACAAAAAAAAATTTCAAAACATAATTTGTTCTCCATTCTTTTAGTTATATCAATACTTTTTTTTTCTGTGAAGTTAGTTATATCAATACCAAAACGTATAGATATAGTTAATCTACATTTTCTTTTCTTTTTTTAAATATATATTATTATTATTACTTAATTTAGTATATAAACTTAAAAAAATATGAAAAGAAGATATAATTTTCAATCTTAAAGTTCCAAAATATGGGGGAAGGAATGAGAATGAGAGCCATTACCCTAATCAATAGTTTTAGTCTTTGGATGAGTTGGCAACATTGTATGAGATACTTAAAACATTTAATGCCATGACTTTATTAAAGTTTAAGAAGTGTTACATTCACAACACTTTCACAAGAAATTATAGGTGGTAAGTTTTTAAGGTTCTAATTTGAATTCACAGTTTAATTTACTTTTTTGTTCATCTGTAACAGCCAATAACAACTTATTATTTAAGATTTGTTATAAAAGTGTCATGAACATAATATTTCTATTTACGTTTAGTTTTTTTATTTCTTTTTTTGTGAAAACAAATTTAGGTGTTTGTTAAGTAGAAAGCCTTTTTTTTATTTTTGTTGTAAGAGGAGGCATATGCATATGTTTAAGCTAGTGGGTCGTTTTTAATTATAAGGACTTTTTTAACCAACTTAATTTTCAAGGAGAATTAAATGAAAATTTTAAAAGTTTAAACTTTAAATTATTAAATAAAAATTTGTGGGTGTGGGGGATGCCACGACCCCTTTGTCCCTTAGTTACTCCATTCTATAAATGCATTATAGCAATTATTATATGTGTAAGGGCAATTATATATGTATAGGTAGCTTTTTTTTTTTGGATGGAACATTGGAATATGTCTAGGTAGCTTGATAGATGATAATTACGGGCTGTTTGGATTTTCAATTTCAATCACCCATAGCTCAAAAAATGTGGGTCCCATGGTTGAATGGTTTGTTTGGGGTTGTTTTCAGTTTTTGTTTCCATCACTCAATTCTCTGATTTTTGAGTGATGAGTTATAGAAACTGAAAATACATTTTAAGTGTTTTCAAGTTATGAAAACAAAATTATGATGACATTTTTGTAAATACGCAGACATTGAGGGACTCACGGTCAGAGGTCCAGCCGCAACTTTTGACTTTTTTTTTTTTCACTGGGTTTAGTGAGTTTGGGTGGTCTTCTTCTTCTTCTTCTTTTTCTTTTTCCTTTCACACAAGGTGCTCTTCTTCTTCTTATTCTTTTTTTCTTTTCCCTTTCACGCTGGGTCTAGTCTAGTCTAAATACATTTTCTTCTTTTCTTTTCTTTTTTCTTCTTCTTTTCTTTCCTTTTCACAGTGTTTTTGGGTTTGGTTTGGTATGGTTTTTTTTTTTTTTTTTTTTTCACTGGGTTCAGTGAGTTTGGGTATTTAGGGTTGAAAGAAAAAAAAAATAGTAAAAGTTGCACCAAGTCAATCCGTGGGTCCCATAAAAAATAAAATTTTTTGAGTTATCAAAATTAGAAACAAGTGTCAAACATGCCACCTTAAGAAGTTAGGGTATTTTAAGTAATGAGTGAGGAGAGATGAAAAAAAAAACCAAATAGCTCCTTAGCATCTTAATAAGTTTTGTGCTTATTAGACCCTTTGGATATACATTAATGTCACTTTCTTTAAGATTTTTTTTTCCTCCCCTCTTATGTCGGTTGAAATACTTAATATTATAAAAAAACACAAAGAGTAACGTTTGTGCTTAAGACCAAATTGGGTATTTTCTTTTAGCCCAAAGTTGAGGATAAACCGATTTTGTATTTTGCCCTACACGTCACATTAAATTACTATTACTACTGGTATTTATATATAATGACAAAGCCCTTCTTAAAAAGAAAACAAAAAATATAGCCATCGACTAAAAAACTACGCAACAATCAATCTTCTTCTCAATCCTATAATCTGAGGAATAGCAAATCATGTCGCGGACGCTGGTGCAGCCGGTAGGGCAAAAGAGGCTTACCAACGTTGCAGTGGTCCGCCTCAAAAAGCACGGCACTCGCTTCGAGATCGCTTGCTACAAAAACAAGGTCCTCTCTTGGCGCTCTGGCGTGTACGTCTCTCTCTCTGTCTCCCTTTCCCATTTTCTTTTATTTTTAGCTGTTCAGTGTTTGTAAATTAAACCTAATAAAATTTTCAGTTTTGCAATCACATACTGTTTATTATTATTATTATTGTTGTAATTTTGGAACAGAGAGAAAGACTTGGATGAAGTGTTGCAATCACACACCGTTTATTCTAATGTCTCCAAAGGAATTCTTTCCAAGTCCAAAGAATTGCTTCAAGCTTTTGGAACTGATGACCAGACTCAAATTTGCTTGGAGGTCTGTTTTATCCTTTCTCTTTCTTTGTTGTACATAATAATACTCTATTTGTTTTTTTTTTTTTTTTTTTTTTTTAAATGTTCTCAATTTGTTGGGCAGATTTTGGATAAAGGAGAGCTTCAAGTGGCTGGGAAGGAGAGGGAATCTCAGTTGTCCAATCAGTTTCGCGATATCGCCACCATTGTTATGCAGAAGACATTCAATACCGAAACTCAGCGTCCTTACACCATTGGCATGATTGAGCGGCTTATGCGCGATATTCATTTCGCTGTTGATCCTCATAGCAACTCTAAGAAGCAGGTATTAATAAGTACTAATAATATGCTTTATTTTGATCACCACATTGTTTTATGAAATGGGAAATTTTGTTACACGCTGAAAGCACGAATTTCAGTGAGTGTGTGATGATCATGGAATTTGTTATTAGTTACAGTGATTTTACTCTGAGGTGTTTTGAGCTAATGATGTATCTTATTCAGGCATTGGAGGTTATACATGAGCTTCAGAAGCACTTTCCAATAAAGCGGTCGCCAATGAGATTACGAATTGGTGTTCTGGAAAAGGATCTTGCTTCACTTCTGGAGAAGCTGAATGCCTGGAATGCTAGCATCACCTCAAAAGATGAGTCTGGAAGTCATCCATCTGTTGTAAGTTCGGGTCCTATGTTATCAATGCACAGATGTCTTTTACTGTTAACTATAATGGACATGTATAGATAATTGTTTCTCATTGTTTAATGTGGTGTCTTTGGAGGGAAAGAAATAGCAGGTGTTTTTGAAGATAATGAGAGATCAATGCCAGACCTCAAGTTATTTTTTTGTAGAATCTTTTTCGATTGGTTGTTACCTTTGCGAAACCAATCATTTTCATATTTTCTTGACTTTCTTGATTTATGTAATTTTTGTACTTGATTTGTTGACCCCTTTACACTTCCTGTGTACTAAGGTGTCCTTTTTTTGATATCAACAAATCTTATTATTTACCCAAAAAAAAAATTTCTTATCCCAGATCGCTTTGCTTAGGTTAGTGTTAGTTCACTATTACTCTCATGTTTGTGCTCCTAGTGTTTTAAACTAGTCTGCAAGTGGAGATAATAAGAAGAATTAAGTTGGATAACAATGGATTGAAATGAACTGATGTCTATTGGGAGTGTGAAACTTGTGATATGGTGGATCAGGGACCAAATTCAGAGACCGAGTGCTGCTTTAATTTTTTACTTTTGGTTTTTGATAGTTAAAGTTGTGTAGTTTTATGCACTATCACTCAATTTAGCTAGCAAATTCTATTGGTGTTATTCCTCAGACCTAGAATCAAATATTACCTTCATAGGCCCAATTGGTCTCCAATTAACCCATATAAAGCAGAATGTTACATGATTTTTTTTTTTTTGGGGGGGGGGGGGGGGGGGGGGGGGGGGGGAGTGTTAATTCCCCAAAAAATTATAATTCAAGATGCATCTGAAGTCCTTTATACTCTGTTTGATGTAGAAAACGAAAAAAGCGGTTTATATTTGTTAAATTTTAATTTTCCTGTAAAGAGCATTTTGCACTGTAAGATGAAAATTTTGTTTCCTTTTCTTAAAGGACAATATAATATCAATTGGTACACTTCCAGCATGCTAGTTAGCTTAGTGGAATCTCATACACTTATGTATGATCATTAATCTCTTTTTAGCAGCTTGTGTTGTTCATATTGTTTATTTGTTGGTAAGCAGATTTCTGAAATGAGGCAACTCTGTTTACTTACATATTCTATGTTTGTTTAAATGTTGCACAGATTTGTGAAGTGGATCCTGGTTTATATCGGGACTGTAGTGAATTTGTAAGCAGTTTGCAAGGAAGGTTTGAAGTCCTTGCATACTCTGTGCATGTGGAGGAGGACACCCATGTCGATCATTATGATGATTATGATGATGCACCATCAGGCCCGTCACGCCTACCCAAGGAATCTGCTGACTCTGTGTCCCAACTGAGTGAAAATTTACAAAAGCAGACTACTATCTCTGGCGGAAATGGGAATGCCAAGGCGGAGGGAAAGCAAAATAAGTGCAGCACATGCAATGCATCTTTTGGGGATGCCAACGGATTTAGGGATCACTTTAAGAGTGATTGGCACAAGCATAACGTAAAGCGCAAGACTAGGCAACTCCCTCCCCTTACTGAAGAAGAGTGCATGGCTGACATAGAAGTGGAGGACCTAAAGTCCGATTTAAAGGATTATTCATTTTAGGATGGGCCTTATGCTTTGAGAGCTTGTGCAGGTTGACCAAAGTTCACCTATAGATTACATGATCCTATGTAGTACTTTTAGGCCAATTTTGATATGGACAGACTGCATTCAATTTACTAGTAAACTGTGTTTGTGCTGTTGTGTAGAATTCCCTTAAATCGAAAGATGATTGCATAATTAAAGCTCAGGATTTGAATCTACTCTCTCTGGCATTTTCTGTATGTGAAGTGTGTTGAGTCAGTGTATGGCAGCAGATTTTTGTACACATGATTATTTTTGTAGTGAATCTGTTTTTAATTCTGCTCGTGTTTCTTAATCTCAGTGATTCAATCAACCATTATTTTATTTCTATGGGCTAAGGATTTGCCATTCATTTAAAGATGACAATAGGACAATAAGGAGCAGTCAAGGGTAGCCAACTATGTTCATACTACCTGGTGAACCTGGTTTTTTTGCCACCTCAATCTCTCTCCACTTTTCTTCTTGCCATACCCGTTACAGTTTATACATGAGTTTAAATTATATGGCTGATAATTACTTCTTGCCATCCCGCAAACCTCCATCATATTATAGAAACCATAATATGCCCCCACTATTAAATGTGCCTGATGGAGTATGAGAGCAAAGTCTCCTACATTACAAACAGTCAAGCTTAGTCTTGACTCTTGGAAACTAGTTTAATAACTGGATTTATATCCGATCAATATGGTAGGATAAACATTTGTGTTTCTTATACAAAAATTCTTGATGAAAAATATTGCATGTAGCTCTGTTATTATTATAACAGATATCATTTCTTTCGTTGTTACATACAGAGCAGTTATGCCCTTATATTTATAGAAAACATAGACAAGATATTTACAGCTTTTTAACATATTTAAAAGAACTATGGTGCCTAAGGCAGCTTAAACTCCTGACCTCTATTGGTATGTCCATCTCTGCTACTGAAAATTTCTTATGATACAAATTTTAATGCAGTTGGCCAACAGATTCTATAAATATTTAGCAAAAAAAGGTCTTGAACATATAACCATGAAGGAAGTTGCAGAAATAGAGAATTTCTGCAAGTGCCAAACCCTCAGAAGTCAGAACAGCCAGCTTCCATCATTTGCATAGCATATAGAACAGAGTTGCTTCTGGACGATTATTTGTACAAATATTCTATACAAAACCAAACTTTTGCACTTCATCTTTCAAGTTCACTCATGACTTTAGAAATGATCAACTTTCATAATTTTCTTGTCCCTTGATCTTGGAAAAAGGGGTGATGTAGTAGTTGTGCAGCTGTAGGACGTGCCAAGGGGTCCCTCTGCAAGCAAAGTTTAAGGAAACTATGTGCATTCTCTGAAAGGTGACAAGGGATTTCAGGAAAACTTTTGCTGTTTGCGATTTTAAATAGTGCAGCTACCTAGTGAAAGATGAAATAATATGAGATTGGTCCTTAAACCAAAGAGATGCAAATTATAAATCTACAATGACATACCCCTTCATACTGGCTCCAAGGTGGCTTTGAAGTAGCCATTTCAAGAACAGTACAACCTAGGCTCCAGATATCAACCGCAGGACCATAACCACCCAAATTCATTATCACCTGGAGAAATTATTTACGAAAGATAATCATTGCCAAACTATAAACATCGAAGGTAAGAAGAAGGAAGTGAGAATGATATGGAAGGAGAGAAATTTGGAAGAAACTACTACCTCAGGCGCCATCCAATAAGGGCTTCCTCTAAAAGAAAGCATTGAAGAGCAGGATGTTGTCTGATGTAAAGAAATAAATAGGAGATCAGAGATGATTTATTTAGGAACGAACACAATAACTGTAAAATTGTTCAAAAGAAATATAGAAGAAAGATACATGTTTAGCCATGCCAAAGTCAATGAGTCTAGTTTCACCATTACGATCTATTAATATGTTTGCGCCTTTGATGTCCCTGCCAAAGGAAATACAAGTTTCAGTTCCTGAAATTACAGACTATATACCAGAACAACCGTTACAACTAAAACTACTGAAACATCCAATAACATGTGCACTGTAAGTCTTCCATGTAAGTATATACCACAAGAACCATAACAACTAAAACTTTTGAAACATCCAATAACCTGTGCACTGTATTTCTTCCATGTAAATAAGCTAGCCCAGAAAGAATTTGCCTGGTGTAACTTTGGATAACAGGTTCCTCAAATGGACCATATTCCCGCAGTAATTTATCAATTGAGGCCCCAGAAACGTACTCCAAATAAACTGAAAGTTTTTCTCTACCCTGCATCAAGAATTCAGAGTTATTTGCTATACCAGTTACACGTTCCTTTCCCAGTAGTTTGGCGGATATAACTCCAGAAGTCATAAATTAACTGTTTCTCCATCTTTATCCATTATATTTTCTAGGAAAACATAGAGGATCATATGCACATGAACAAATGCTTATTTTAGGGCACAATGTAAAACACTGTACTATCTCAAATCTGGAAATGGATCTAAAGAAGATAGTATATAGACTTCGTAAGGATCGGATATATGTTATAAACATAATTTGTCATCAAACTCACTTCAGTAGAATCAATCAAGAGATTCTTAAACCAGTGTGTGGTAATTAAGCCCGCTGACTCGCTAAGCAACTTTTTTGAGTTTCAAACCCAAAAGATAGATTCAAAGCTGAGAATAACATGGATTTCACAGTAGAAAAATGATTAAAATGATTGAAGTTTGCGTACCAGTTTGCTTCCATAAAATTGGACAATGTTTGGATGTGACAGCTGACTAAGCAATGCTATCTCCTGTTCACACATGTAGAATGTGTTACATATTATTCTAATACCTGCGTCATGATGCTTCAAATTCAGTGTTTTAGGTACAAATATCAAAATCGGTTCAATAGAGAGCAAAAAGCAGCCATACAATGCAGATGCAATCCTTCATTTTTGCAGAAAAATATGAGAGACACACCTGGTTCAGTTGCTTGAGACATTCTTTTGAGGCCTGATCATCAGAAATGACCCTTACTTCCTTTATTGCACACATTTGTCCATTTTCACTGTATTTACAACATTAAATTACATCAATATCCAAGTAACTGTAGCTTTTTTTTCCACTACTCCATATCTTTTGCATCTCACTAGTATTGAAGCCCAACAAGAAAACAGTGAAGTCGAAAAGAGGGAGGAAATTATGCTACCTATTGAATCCTTCATAAACATGCCCAAATGCCCCTCTTCCTAGAAGCTTTCCTTTTCTCCACTTCGACTGAAGTTTCTCTGAAGGTGGAAAACCTGGAGGAAGGGGAAGAGCATGACATGGATGCCTTCTACTCTCAAGCTTTACAGATGGAGACTCCAAACTTGAATCACATAAGAGCAGATCCTGAGGAAATGTGCAAGCTGTTAAAGTTTTGGATTCCAGGCATGAAATTCTTGACCATGATTCGCACCGGGATTCTTCAAATAGTCTGTGATAACCATGTAGCATTTCTTTCGTTAAAAGGTGGAAGATTACACAATTACTGTCAAAATCATGGATGAATTCTTGATGTTTAACTTCCACAGCGATTTTCTACTTCAACCAAAAACTCATTACATCATATATTACTCCATAAAATATCTTAGAATCAGACTCATACCTCAAAAAGCCAAAGCATAGAGAGTAGATAGAAATCAATTCCAACAATTGCTAAGCTAACCTCCAAGAATAGACTATAGAGAATGTGTGGCTCTTGATCACCTTCTGATTAATGAATTTTTAGCCCAAATAGCCATCGTAGTGGCTACTTCCACCAAAACCAAATCACCATATCCACCTCCAAAAATGCCCTTACTACTTCTATTCTCAAATCTCATTGCAGTTGGTAAACTTGATTGGAAAATGGTGTTTTAATTATGAGTATTCTGCTTGTTTTGTTTTGTGACAAGGAACGCGACAAATCAGAGGAAGTTGGTTTTGCTTTTGATGTTTTGGTAAGTTTTTATAATGGTTTTCCAATTATTATGTTTTTTGGAAAAGTATTATATTCGAAAGAAATCCTTAAGAGCAACATATGTTAATGATTTTTATTCAAATACAGAAAATCTTTGCTGTTTTGATCTACTAGAGTTACACAACTTGCAGTAAATGGCAGAAAGAAGACTTCTGCTCCAAAAAAACTTGCAAAAAATCCATATATACAAACTAGCAAAGAAAACAGTTATGTACATCCTTCTAACCTTCTTTATAAAACAAACTCCTACTTTTGTCTTTAAACTGCTTTTTTTATTAAAAAAAAATAGACATAAAATAAAAATGACTTGATTTGAAGCATAGTATTGAAGTTCCAATGGCCGGGCATAGAAACACCTATTTACCTTTGTGATTCACGCAATTACTTGGCCTAAAATGATCTGGGAAAGATATAACAGAGAACATAGAAATCAAAATACAAATGGAGGCCAAGTTCTAATAGTTTTCTATATCATAAAAAAAAGAACCTGAATTTAACTGACCAACAGAACTACAGAGTTCAGAAACTAAAAAGCCAGAATAGGGGAAGGAAGAAACAAACCTAAGTGAACCAAATTCCCCATGATCACCATTGTTTTCAATACACTTATCACAAGAAGAACACCAAGATGAACTCTCACTGGAAACTGAAAGTGGCGCCGTCTCAGAATCAGAATAAAACCTATTAACGCTTATACGAGGCTGAGGAAGAGGATATGCTTTCTTCTCCACAGTCAGGCTTCCTGTATCTGAATCAAAACTGCAAAACACAGAGAACCCATTTGTAGAAATGGAAGAATCTATGAATTCTTGACTTGTTTTCTTAGAATTCCGAGCAAAGAAGATTGCTTCATCCAAGCTCTTTTGCTTCTCTCTGTTCAGACTCCTCTTGTTGTTGTAATTAGTAGAAGTTGAAGCTTGGCTCTTCCTGGCTTCTTCAACTTGTTTCCTGTGACCTTGTTGTGCATTTCTTTTTGAGTTTCTTGCCCACCAAGATGGCATTTTGAGGGAGAGAGTCAGAAGCAGAGCAGAGCAGAGCAGAAGTTGCTGTTTTGGACTAAATAAGGTTTCCAATAACCTTGTAATATATATACGTCTTTGTCATGAATTCTCATGCATTAATTTGCATGTACAGCGTGTATTACCACATCAGTTAAAGTTAATTCCTTAAAGGTTACGGCAACAAGAAAATGATCCTAAGAGTGACTGATACCTTAGCAATTTAGACATGCAGCTGAATTGCATGAAGTGATTTATGCCTAGGGTAGGGATACGGTACTAATAACCTAATGAGGGGAAAAAATGGTAACCCAAACGTACAAGAATCAAGCATTGGCGTATGATATAATTTAATTATATTGATTCAATACAGAAAGTAGGCAGATAGAGATATTGAAAGTGATTCAGCAAAAAAAACAAGGAGATATTGAAAGTGGAAGCTTGGGTGCTCAAAACTCCTTATATGTAGGTGTTTTACTTTTAGCTGAGTACTTACAACTAAACATAGACATGATGTGAAAGAGAAAGTCAGTAGACATCACTTTTGTACCACAGTTATTTTCACAATTACTTTCATATACTTAGATGTACATGTTAGTAAACTTGAGCTTCCTACCTCCCACTTGCAATATCTCTAGGTATATGTCTAATTTTTGTATTGAATAAAAGGTCGGTGAATTATAGCGTGTTTGGATTAACTTTTTTATGCTAATTTATTTATTTATATACAATTTTTCAAAACCTCTTTTTCTTTTTCTTTTTTAATTACGATATATTTTTGCCAACTAAATAAACACATAAAAGTTTCAAAAAAGCTAATCCAAAACAGGTCTAGCAAGATATTAACAACTAATTTTAATAACCCATATTCGATTATTTCAGTTTTTTGTTTAAAAATCAACCTGTGTTGATAGTACATATACCTCCTGATATGTCAATCTGTCACACGATTAATAACTAGAACAACAACAACAACCAAAAAAAAGGGTTTGACTACAATTTTTTGCACTTATTAGTGGATTTTTTTTATTTGATAACAAGTAATTTTATCAATTGAGTTTATTAGGATTCATAGTTTTTTTTTTCATGGATCACTAGAACATAGCAAAAGTAACTATAAGTCTATAACAGTTAACTAGTTTTATAATCTAATCAACTCAATAAAGTTAAGCCTTAAACAGTAACACATACACTAGTTATATACTCCCAAATATCTTCAGTTTGTTTCACAATTCCAATCTAAACAGCTCCATTCTTAAATTATGAATTGACAAGTTTTTCTTCTGTATTCTTTCTTTGGGCTTTCTTATCTTTAACAGTGTTATACACTAATGCGTCATATATGCCCCACCATATTTGTGATTATCTATTCCATATTTATAGCTTCATCATTAATATCCATACCTGTCTATTTGGTGGATGACAATGTCATGGAATGTGATTCCCCAAGCATACCAGCCAATTTAGGAGTAGTTCTTTTTTAAGTATTATGTTGGAAATTTGAAAATTCAAACAAGGATGGTACACAGAATTATGTAGGCAATTTATCTTCAATATCAAGGTAGTAGTGGATTTATACTTGCAGGGAATGGTTTTGTACGTAGAGTTGATGTCTTCATATTCATGAGATATTTGATGTGGAAATATGGTTCCATTCCTATAAGAGACATGGGCCTTATGTTGTTGGTTGGTCTCAATCAGCGAATCAATTTTCTAGGCAAAAACTCTCTTTTCAGTCTTTTGCCAATTCACAAATGGGGGCCCTTCTATTTATTTCCATAAATTAAATGAGACTCAAACACATCCAATTTTCATTGCATAAGAATTATGATATATCCTAAGCTTACTTGTTAGATGTCCCCCATAATTATGCATTCATCTTAAAAAAATTTATTTAACCCTCAATTACATCCAAACTTGATTAAATAAGAACCAGAGAGATAATTGTCAGCTTTACAGGAAGGAATAAAAGGTGAAAAAAATGTTCAATATAGTGAATGGTAAGATTGAATCCGAAACTTCACTCTCTTCTTAATGCAGCAACTACCAAGATAAGATTGTTTAGCTAGCAATAAAACTTAGGAGGATTGAGTGAAGTAAGTTGGAAGTTTCAAATGGGGTTGAATAAACAAGCATGATCATGTATATTACATTAGCTATTAGTACATTAGCTAGTAGTAAAGCTGACGTCGTAGGACTAGTGCTTCAAGCAAGGGTAATTAGCCATGCATCCTAACAGGCTAACACTCAAAAATGTGACCAAGTTTTTACGGTTGTTCTCAACTGTTAAGTAAAGTAAGGAAATTCACATACTTAATTCAACAGTTGGCATAACTATTGAAATGGAAAAACTTATATAGGGAAAAGTTTTATCAACAGCTTGATGAACATGGACAAAATAAATTAAATCTTTCATCAACAATTGTAAATGTTGAAAATTAGGAACACGAGGAACTTATATAGACACTACAGTAAAATAAAAGTTTTATACAACCTATAACTTCTATGGTACAATAGCTCTCACAAACTCTCTCTCTCTCTCTCACAAAACTCAGAAATCTCAAACCCAATTTCATAGCTCTAGGTCTTGATCATGAAAATTTGAAAGCTCTAGATCTCATCGATCATGGAAATCACATAGCTCTCCGTCTCTATGAATACGGGACTACCACATACTAAATGTTCAATAAATGGTGGGACTGTCCTAGTGTAGTATGGTGGAGAAATGTAAATGATTTGCAGTGAACATGGGTCTATCACGTACACCACTGAGCTGTGAATGTGCACATCGATCATCCAAGTACGTAATGTGGGGGCGCTTCTAATTAAAGCAAACAAGATTGGGTTCAGCCCCCATGGAGGCCATGGGAAATGAGGATATGAAACAAGCATATTATCACCAAATACCAATACTAGTTAGGTGCTGGATTTGCATATAGCCATGCATTTTTCAGGATTGTGATAACATACCAATGCGTTGTTGATTGGCTTCATCATTATCATGCAACTTGTTTAAAGGTTTTCTCTGCATTCAAGTTTTGGATTAAATGGTAGCCAACATCACTGAAAACTGAAAGACGTCGCTCATCATTATATTTGGTTCATTGCATTAGCATGGGACCCCAACAGATATATAGCTGATTAGCAGCATGTTGAAGAAGGATTGGATCGTTTTAATGGGGCAGCGGTGCTTCTTTTTTCCCCTGCAGCATTCCAATGAAAGATGTTATATATGTAAATCCATGTGTTTCTTGTTCTTTATTTTCATCCGCCATTTTTCTTACATAAAATTTGATACTTATATATAAAATATTGTCAATATAACATCAATCTTTGAACATAATGGTGTAAGAGATTTTATACTAAATCCTTATAAAATTTAATATTAGTGTATGTGATGTTATACTATCTTTCCTTGAGATTTTACCATGCCATAGATAAATTTAAGCATATACGATTATATATTATGCATTTAAAATATATTTCTACTTATTTATACAAATCTCAAAGGAGAGTGTCAATCATCCACAAACCTCAAGGGCCAAACGGAATGACATTTCACTGATTCATTCATAGTTTGCACAATAATCTTTTTTAAAAATAGAATATCCATTAGAGAAGTCAAAATGTGAAATGGATTTTATGTTGCATTTATACTTTGCAAACACCAATCAAGGGGCTGTCATTTATTTAAATGTTTGGGAATGAGTTTTATTTCATGAAACCTCAAAAAGGCTGGTATAATTTACCAAAAAAACAAAATAAGTGTGTTTGGAATTAAATATTTTATTCAACTTTTATGTATAATTTTTTAAAATTTTCTCTTTTAATTTAGCAAAAAGCTAAATAAACTGATACCGAATGCACATACACACAATAAACATGTAACTAGGGGAGTATACTGGTAATCCATGATATCATATTTCGTCTTTTCGTAAATTTTTTCCAACTGTTGTAATCATAAGTTCATAACTGCTAATGCGTTTGGTATCTTGTAGTTTCTACTAGTTTATTTGTTTAAAGCTACTTTTGTTTTATCTTTTAATAATTAATTAACATAAAAGACATATGATGTCAAATATCTTCAAAGCTTTCCACCAAGTAATTTATATAAAACTAAAAAATTTCAAAGTTGCCCCCTCAAAATGGGTTTTTGAGTATAACAATAATTTATTTGTACAAAGTGGTGATTTAATGGAGAGGATTCAAACTTTGGACAACTCTATTGGAAATGTCATTTTTAAGAGACTACTTTAATCTAAAAATTTAGACTTTTTAGTTTGAGTCCAATTATTTTATATTAATTACTCACTTTTGTGATTTGTAGCTAACATACAACTTAATTAGCCTTGGTTTTGAATTGTTGATATTTCCAGTGTTTAAATGCGTTTGGTTAAGTGGAAAGTGAGAAAACATATTTAAAAAATTGAAAAAGAAAAATATATGAAGAGAAATCAAAGATGAAGTAGAAAAGTCAAAAGATAAAGAGAGAGAGAGTTATTATTTTCTATGCCACATATTTGTGTAACAGTTTTTCCAACCACAAAAAATACTAATAATAATATCGTTGACTTTTCAATCCCTCCTACTAGATACTTATGCAAAATATTAATTTTAAATTTTTACATGTTCTTTACATTTTATTTTCTCTTACTGTTTGGTCCTGCCAAACAAAGCTTAATTGAGGTAAATAGGGATATAAGTTGTGCCGCCATGGATTGATTAAAGGAGGAGGATATAAAGCACACCGACGTATATACTGTTTTTGTCAATCACATATCAAGTATCAGCTAGAAGCAACTTGATTGGATTTTTTTTTTTTTTTTTTTGCTGAATGCAACTTGTTTGGATGGTGGCGCTGAACCTCTTACTACTACATTAAATGTTACGCGGGACATTGCGTGTTGCTTCAAGCTTGGGACTGAGTCTGACAGATTTCTATTGCATGCATACCCCAAGATGGATTTTGGTTCATTTTTCATTTTGGGTGCACGTTATGCATTTTGGATTTGGACCTACTTGCAAAATTTAATACCCACACTAAATGGTTCTCAACAATTCCCACAGATATTTTTAGAATATGATATTTCTAACCAGTATTAATATATATATATATATATAATATATATATATATATATATAATAGATACTTTGGGTTCATCTTGTTGAGGAATTTGTTTATATGATTATTTAATGTGTAGAGCAAAAGGATGAGGGTTTTTTTTTTCCTGAAAAATTCTTTATTAAACCCAACGCAAAAGAATACAACAAAAGAGAGGGCCTAGATTCATCTCTTTTCAAAGCCAAAGTAACCAGAGGGGCAAGGAAGAAATAGGAACTGGCTCACTACATACATGTGAATTAGTAAGAACCTCGGACATCCACATTAAAAAAAAAACAAAACAAAACAAAACAAAATTAAAAGAAGAAGAAGAAAAAGAAGCGGTTAGAGATCTTGGCTAATTTTTAAACGTTTTGGAATGTGTTGGCACTGAATTGTTTTAGAAGTAATGGAAGCATCGAAATAAGTGAGTTATTATGCATTTAAACTTAAGGTAATGTTTGGTTAGGTGAATTATAGAGAAGATAGAAAGAAAAAAATGAAGAGAAAATTAAAGGGGGAGGGAAAGAAATTTATTGGCGTATTTGGTTGGATGGAATTGTGGAAGAACAACTGGTAAAATTTAAGTATTTTCTCTCTAACCCACCAAAATGTTTTCTCTCCAAATTTAAGAAAAAACTAAAGAGAAAACACCATGTCAGCCGTCAACCAAATTTGCCCCTCCCTCTCCACTGTGTTTGTGCTTTGAGTTATGTTCACATTGTATTGTTTTTTTTTTTTTTTAGCGGCTTTCTTTTCAATTTTTTATTCTTTTACATTTTCAGCCTTCCAATCAAATGGAAAGACATGTACTACTAAATTTTTTTCTTTTTTCTTTTTTCTTGAGATAAAAGATGTAAAGTTTTATTAATAAAAAAAAAAAATTAAAAGGTAGGATACAAGCTGGAAAAGAGTGAGTATAAACTATAAACTAAAAAAATACAAACTAGTGTAACAGTACAACGGCAACTACACAGAATATATAAATCCACTAGTTAAAACAGATGTTAGTACGGACTGATTCCTTGGACATGGGCAAAGAAATGCGCAGTACTGATCAATTTCTTTCTTTGCAAGAGTAAAAGTCCACTTGATCATGAAATGACCTCCTAGAATGAAGCCCACAATGTTGAGGAGTGCAGTTAAATTTATGGGTCTCACAAAATCATTGGGTTTCGAGTTTAAAGCAACCTGGGCTTTATTATCCATTTTCTTTTGTATGCTTTTTGCTTCCTAAAAGCTAAAAATGGGAATAATTTGATTGATATTAATAATTTGATTGATGTTAATTCATACCGATTTGCTGGATATATGATAAAGCTAAAGGGTTATCTAAAGGAAGCAACTTTGGCAAGTGGCTTGGTAATATCTTAATTGTCAAATTACCATTTTGTTTATGGAATTTTATAGAAAGCAAAAAGAATTCTATCTAATTTTGAGAATATCAATTATTTTCATTTAGGTCTTGAAATTTTAAATTTTTCAATATAACGGAAAAATCTAATGCAGTAGACTTTTTTTTATTTTAATATATCAATACATGTCTTTATAAGGTTGGCATGATACCTTAAGTTCACATTTAACTACGGTCATACTCTTTCATATCATGTTTATAATCTTTTATATTATATGTAAAAGATAGACATTTGATGAAAAATTATGAACATTATCTAAAACATTTAACATCTAAAAGTGCGAAACAATAGTTAGCCTTAAGTTATATGCTATTCTCATAAAATCATAATATATAAAAATACAGAATAAGATTCAAGTTGCACTACTCAATATTTTTTTATTAAATATAAATTTTAATAATCAATCATTGAATTACATTTTCTTTTTATACTATGTTTGCAAAATTTCAAGATTATATGTGATCAATAACTACCTCATCTATTACATGTTTGAATTTCAAGCTTATGTATTTTAAAATTATGTATAAAAAATGAGTTTATTAATTGAATAATAATAAGATCCTAATGGTGAATAGATAACCAATAATTTGATTGAATTTGTCTGATCTAGACCAAAGCAGTCCATCATAGATAGACATGGCAAAACAGATCGGAATTTTCTAACTCGAAAAATACCTGACCCAAACCCAAATTTTTTTTTACCCGAAGCAAAATGGGTTGACCCATGACCCGACTTGACCCAAAGCTGAACCATTTTTTTTTTTTTTAAATTTGGGTAAAAAAATAATAAAATTAATACAATATTGGTTTACTTATTTGCTATGAGTTTTAAGGAAATAATTGAGACATTTACATAACTGTATGCAAATTAATTGAAAGATGAATGGTTGAACATTTTGTAATTAGTAAAGATTTTTAGATATCAAATAGCAAAGTACGTATCAAGATAATCTTGTTACAGTAGAGTTAAAAACTTAGATTTAAAATTGTAGACATATGTGAGAAACATTCACAAGTGTGAAAATAGTGAAGTCAAAGTATCAAATTAGCATAAATTATTAATGCTTAGACCTATTTTTTAACAATTTATGTCCAAAATAAATTATGATATTTCTTAGAGTGTGTGTTGCTTAACAGTTATATGATATTCATAAAAGATACTATGTATAAATAAGTAAACAATCAAACTTTAATGTATATCTCAAATTAAAATAGAGTGTCAACCACAATTGATAATAAATTATAAAATTAATTTTCAAGATCGTAAATTTTTTATATGTTTTTATTCTTTGTCAAATAAGTTATCCAATAAGTCATTTGTAATTTTTTTTTATATTTTGGGGTGTTAATATTGTGTAGAAATAAAACTTGTGTATTTGTTTAGTAATTTTGTGTTATTTTGTTTTAGATAGCAATGTTATAATTTATATCATTTTAAAATTATTAAATAAATATTAATAAGTTTAACTGAGTTCATTCTTTATATAAGTGATGAATCCAAAATATGCATTTTACATCAAGTAATTTGTTACATGACTTTTCAAATGACAAATACATGTTATTTTCTTTATTTTAAAAAAAATCATGTGAAAGATACGGATCATTCCGACCCGACCTGCAACCCAATTGACCTGAACTTGTTTTTAACCTGCTTAAAATCACTCGTTTTTTTTCCCACAACCCGTTGACCTAACCCGAACCGACCTGACCCAACCCCCCCCCCCCCCCCCCACCTCCCCCACTCTCCACTATTTTGCCTTACCCCTTGCCACCCCTCACTAGACTTGCACCTCCCCTCCACTTGTTGGCTTTGCCCACCTCATCCCTTTGCCAATTCACTAACCATTCTCCATGATACCAAGCAATTCGATCGCAAACCTAAAGAGGAATCTAGGTCAATAATCTGAACCCTTTCGGTTAATGGCGGTTTGAATCTTTTACACCCAAGTGATGGTACTTGTTAGGCAAACTTCTCATCCTAGAATTACCTATGGTTTTAAGCATAGCTAAAGGCAATTCATAATTAGAAATGATAGGCTTAGCCAAAATTCCAATAAAAAAAATGATATGGGGCATCACTAGTTATCTTAATTTCTGCCGCAAATTGGCATTAGTAATTCCATTATTTTTACTAGTCAAATCAATTTGGAGGATTCAAGTCTTATTCCATGATTTTTGAAGTGATCAAATGTGAGTAACGGAGAAAGAGCAGTGAATCCATGATGTCCATCACTCACATTCATTACTTCAACAATTATGAAATTGGTTAAGAAAAAAGTTGTTTGCGTAGCATTACTGAATTGAAAACCATCCCTAAAAAGCAAGAAGCCAAAGGTACCAAAAGGATGAGAAGTTTATGGTCCACCAATAACAGGTCAATAAATCCTGGAAAATGGGTGATTTGGACTTTTCCATAAAAATAGAGTATCATACATTTGAGTGGCACAAATTGAGACTGCAGTACATAATGTTATCCACACGAATTTGAGCACTCTTAGCACCTTAGAATCTTGTAATAATATCCACTTACAAATTTTTAAAGAAATCCTAAAAATATAAAACCTAAAAGAATAAAATAAAAAGAATCAATAGAAAAACTTGTGCTGTCACTTGCCCTATAGACCCCAAAAAAAAGGAATAGAAAAAAAGAATACAATCCCTTTTCAGTTTTCACCACTCTCTTAAAATACCTAAAAAAAAAAACATACACAACTGTTAAGAAAAAAAGAAAATGGCTTTAGAAAACTGTTTTCAGCTGAGCACAGTGTGCACTACTAGAACTGCTGCTCTACAATGTTACCATCCATTTTCTTCAAAGGAACGGCTTAATTTTCCGACATGTAATGCATTGAAGAAGTCATTACTCACATCAGCCACATGCTCTTCATCATCTTCATCGTACCCTCATTCAATCAGTGTCAAACCCAGAAAACCAAGCATTGTCTGCAAAGCTCGTGAAGCTGTGAATGAAGGTTAGCTACTCAGTACTCACTCTATAACATAATTTATTTATTGATAGTAGATTACAAGGTGGCTTGTAAAAATTACATCCCCTTTCGTTTATGGTCTTTAAGTATTTATAAATCTAAGCAAAAAATGGTAGTAGAGCTGACTTGAACATCTTAGTCTATCAAACAACTGAAGGGTATGTTGAAGGCTTAAAGCAACTTCATAAGAGAAGACTTAGGAGGAGGGTTTTTTTTGCTTTTTTTTATATCTATTTCTGCATAGTAGTTAGAATGAGGAAATATACGAATGAAACTCATAAGCCTAAGTGCCAAGATCTTAGAGATGTTGTTGTTGTTGCTTTGGTCTTGTTATTTTTATCTTTTCTAGCTTGGCTAAACTTGTCATAATTGCTTCTTGGGATTTTCTGTTCAAACTTAAAAGTTCTTAAGAAAAATAATCAGTTGGATAGTTCTACTATTGCCTTCCATATCCCAAATTTTCGCAAATGCTTGAAATCTACAGTTCTAGTCATGACAGGTTTAAACTAGAATAACCTTGTGATTTTGCTGTTAAGACTAGGAGGAAAACTTAGTATAGTTCCTTAGGTATTGTAGCTTAGGTTTTCCTATTGCATTTAACCATATGTCTGTATTGATCAATAAAACAAATGAGTGTTATCTTTTTTCAAAAACAGTTTAAAAATATAACCAGGTGGTTCATTGGTCAATGCAACTGCTTGGTTGGAGAACCTAAGATAAAACGCCTAAAGAACTTTGCCAAAATTTTACCCGAAAACTTAAAAAGTTCTAAGGAAGAAACGTTAAGTTGGATATGATACTACTGCCTTCTATATATCATAATTGATGAATTCTGAGGAAGACTACAGAAAATAGTTTTGAGTTGCAGTCAATATGATTTTCTCTCAAAAAGTTTCTCACTGCTAATTTATGGAAATGCTTGAAATCTGCAGTTCAAGTGGTGACAGATTCAAACTGGAATAACCTTGTGATTGCAAGTGAAAACCCAGTTCTGGTGGAGTTTTGGGCACCATGGTGCGGACCTTGTAGGATGATTGCCCCTGTGATTGAGGAACTAGCAAAAGAATATGCAGGAAAGATCGTGTGCCTCAAGCTCAACACCGATGACTGCCCCAACATTGCCACTCAGTATGGAATCAGGAGCATTCCAACTGTGCTGTTTTTCAAGAATGGAGAGAAGAAAGAGAGTGTAATTGGTGCAGTGCCCAAGTCCACCCTATCTGCTACAGTCGAGAAATATGTTGAGGTTTGAAGCTTGAAGAGAGAAATGAGGAACATAATTACCTTTAGGCATAAGGACATTAATGTTGTGTCAATGAAGTTATTGTTGATTCAAAAGGCACTATTCCAGTATTCAAGAGCATTTTCGTATGTAAATGTTAACACCATACTCATTATCTCCTTCATTTGGTACATGTTATGTTAAATTACCTTTTCTGCATTCAAGAATGCCTTCAGTTTCTCATTCTCTTCCAGAAACTCCAACTATGTATCCTTGCATTTTCTCAAAGCATAAGTGAGGACAGATATCAAGAGGGCCTATTCATTTTTCATATTTGCTTTAGCTCAATGTGTTGAAGAATGCCTATTTAATTTCTCTGTCCCTGAATCTTTTTTCCAACCTCGACTTTTCTCCCCGAGTTATTCAGTAACATAACAATTGAATTGTTTTTTCATTATTGGTTCTTCAACCCTTTATTAATCCCTCCACAACTGGATAATATTTCTTTCAGACCTCACTTAGTAGGCCTAATTATGTCTGCCAACTTGGCCAATTCTGGAGCAAAGTTTCCGGACTACCATACCCACATCGGCAGGCAAAGAAAATATGTCCCAACAGCTCTAATTGTACAGCCAATGCAAAATAGGATAACCAATTTTATCTACAGACAGCTTCAAATCAGGGCCGTAAATAAGGTTGCTTGAGAGTTGAGAGAGTCAACGATAAGAATAAAGAATGAGCTCTTCCCCGTTTATCAACCGCTCAACCCATCATAGGTCAAAATAAAATAAAATAAATAAGTAAAATATAATGGGATCCACCTGTTGCGAAAATGTAAAATTTTGTTGTTGTGCCCTAGACTTTCTCAAAAAGAAAAGATGCTACAACAATAGGTACAGCTCATTCAGTTTTGTTTTGCCCTAGACCTTCTTCATTCATTTTTTGCTTTAATTTCTGATTGTAAGGTTCGTCGTCAGCGTGCTTGCTAGATTATCTACTTGGTCATGCGCAAAACCACCCCCTCAAAAAAAAAAAGAAAAAAAAAAAGGGGGTATTATATGTAAAGAAAATATGAAATTTAGAAACAAAAAAAAATATATATATATATAAACGTACAATATAAATCACAGCGAATTAGCCCATTTAGCCACACCACCAGCCACCAAATTTTCCTTTCTATATATAAATAACAGATTAGTACAGAGTGGGAGCAAAGCCCTGTAATAATATTTCTCCGTATACAACCAACCATCTTCGCAGGGCCTCCGGCAATTCTGCCATTTCTCATGCTGCATAAGCAGCTATAGTTAAGAACTGGAACCATAGGCGTGATCATTTAAAGCCTTTCATGGGGAAGGTTTCCAATCAAACTGAAGATTATTAAAGCCGTTAACTGCTCCCAGCCCACTAAGCAGCTGGTTTCCCAAATCCTGTTGTTGATGATTCATACTTCGGTCTTGAGCCATTGAGGTCATTCCTACCCTTCCATTCATTATGGAGTTATTTCCCATTGCTGCTCTAATTCCATTAACCATGGCAGATTGACCAAGTCCACCCATACTGCCAAATCCACCACCCCCCATACCAGAATTACTGTTGACTGACCCATTCCCCACAAAGCAGTTGCTACCATTGAGACCTGTGTTATTGCTTGTCGGCAAAATCCCATTAACATTTTTCACATCATTCCCCAGAGAACCAACACCAACCATATTACCTGTGCCATTAAGTTGGTTGGACATCATCATGTCATGTAAGATTTTCTGGACTGAGCTCTGCGAATCACTTGGGTCAGCCTCACCAGAAAGAACTGGCTGTTGCAAGGACATTGATGAATTTGAGGTACTCATGTGATTGGTGGTTGTCAAGGCGCTGTGAGACGTTTGTGGGGGATTGTTAGATGAGGAGGGTGTTGGTGATTGGAATGGGGAAGGGTTGGGTTGTGCCTGCGGAATAGTACTGGAGGAACCGGGGGACGGAATCTGAACAGAACTTCCTCCATAAGGACTGCTTGCATTGTTCATAGAATTTTGTTGTCTGGAGTTCATGGAGTTCTGATGGAGAAGCCCAACAATGGTGCTTGTTGAGGTTGATGTGGATGCCATGTTGAGGGAATTATTTACGCTAGGCACACCATTGCTAACAGCAAGTGGCATAGCACCAGTTTGGACAGACCCTTGTTCACTGCTTGAGTTCTGTGCCATTGTTTGCTGCTGTTGTTGCTGTTCCTCCGGCTGTTGAGAATGACCATGAAACCCAGATGACGTACTTGTCCTCCTAGGATACTTGGCCAAGCTTTCTGAGAAGAAACAGACATAAAATGAGTTACCCTATGGCATTTGATATCCAGGATAGAGTTGTGATGCAGCTCGCATGCAAAAATCACTAGCACAAATAAATCTGAGGGAATTGGAATAACAATGCACTTGCACATTTTTCCATATACTAACTACACAGATTTTGATAGCCATTTCACATGCAAATACACAGAAGGAAAAAAAAAATCCATGTTCCACCAGAAGACTGTCAGCAAAATAGTTTAGAGTATAAGGGAGCAGCTCTTCATTTGTCAGAATCAGGTCCTTAAATGTTAAAAACTGCTGCTGCTATCTTAATTAAATCAATTACTTGTGTGTGTGTGTTGAAAACTGCCACCAGAGTTTTGCTTCATATTCACATCGCATAAACCCTTGTTTCTCACCTTTCAAATTAGACTACCTTGATGAGAAATCATAAACAAGTATTTGCAGATCTAATATTTTCACACACAAAAAGCCCCTCAAACTAAAAAGGTCTGAAAGCCTGATGCCTCTTGCAAATATCATTAGAAGCTTTAAAAGAAACAAGTTTGGGCACATTATGCCAACAAGCATTGAGCTACTAAACAAAAAATATTCTATGATGGCATGTCCATTTTATCAATCACTCTAAGTGCCTTGTTTTGCAAGAATGTATACCTCCGACTTACATACGGTATGACAGGTACTACAATACTCATCATCATCCTTTTCTTCTCTTGAAAGATCAGACAACTTTCTAACACCTCTTGCCCAGGCAATTACATAACCACCAGAAGGATATCTTGGAAGCCCAAATATTCAGCCTCTAGACAGAAGTGTTATTGGCTTTCCAAATTTTCAAATGATTTGGTGTTTATGAACCTGCTCAACCCTTTTTATTTTTGACAAGTGTATATGTGACAAGCCTTGTAGCTCAACAGCATTGCCTAGTTTCCTTACTAGGAAAACCAAGGTTCAAAGTCCCCTCCCCAATTATTGTAACAATTAAATTTTATATATATATCACAATTTCTTTTATTATTCTTCTTTTTGTTGGGTGGGGGTGGGGGTGGGGGTGGGGGTGAAGGTTAAATATCAGGCTAGATTGAAAAAAACCTCTCACTAAAGTCTTCTATTGCATAAAATGTAAAAAAATCAACATCCCTTATTTCTACAACAAACCAAATTCTAACATATTGAATGTCTATTCGCCTCATAAAATCACATTAACAACGTTAGTATGATAGTATAGCTATATAACCGTGAACACCATATTTTCCCATGCTCCATTTCTCAGATCTTACATTCCACTCCACCTTGGAAAAGAGACCACAAATGTGGCATATGTATGTAAAGGTAAAAGTTTAACTGAAAGAAAATTCACATCAAACTTACCCATAGGTCCCGTTTTTGTATTTCGGCTATAATCAATCAAGTCTTTCATACTATTAACCACTTCTGATATCTGCATGCCAAGAATAAGAGAAACAACTAGGTGATCAATCACACTGCACACAAGTCTCATTAATATAGTTCATCATAGATTACTACTTATAAAATTATATATATTTCATATAGAGAGTAGCCAAGAGAAGCCTCATTTATCTGGCATATATTTAGTTATTATCTTTAACAATACCACATCCGTAATGCAACAGCAGTGGAGATGGAAGCATTCCACATAGGGACCATAATCATAACATCAATGTACAATAAATAAAAACTAAAAATAAAAAACTTATAACAAAAACTCAATGCTGCAAGCAAATCTCTAAGCATTTGAAATATCTAATACACTCTAAGCACTGCTTAGAAGCCAAAACCTTTTATACCAATTAAGAATTAACATATAATTCTACAGAAATTTCCAAATTGAGCCTTCAAATTATCAGCAGATGAGCATTTAAATTAGAGTATACTATTGTGGTTCAGAGAGAGATAAGAAACTTTAAGGGTTCAGTGCTGCATATTGGGTTCATGAGTGAGGTGGAAAAGCCAATAGAATAGGAATAAAAAATTCCCAAGCACATATTGAATATTTTGAAAGTATGACTATGGCATTGCATTGGAACTGCTAGATTTAATGAGACTTAATTTAATGTACTTGCATAGGGAGAAAAAATGATAACTGTCAAGCTCAATCAATGGAGAGAATCATCTAGTCCAACCCATGATGCAGTTGACCTAAGAAGAGCATATTCAACCTAATATCAGAAATGGAATATATTTTTAACAGATATGGTAGAGGAGAAAGAAATGTGTCAAACAAAGAATATTTGAACAAATTTCAGTTCAAAAAAAAAAAAGGTGTGGAACCCTAGTACAGGGGATGTGTACAAGAGTAACAAAATTTAAATCACAAATTTTTCTCTAGGAAGGCATTGGAAGAGAGTTTCACTATCAACTAGCAAGGTACGATTAGAACACTTTTCCCCCAAACCCCCCACCAAAATGAATAAAGAGAAACAGAAAGGGTACTACAGTAATAAGATAATGTTACATGCCAATTTGAGATAAGACTGACCGACAAGTATCAGTAATGTGAACATTGTTCTACATCAAAGAAAATACCACTGACACTCCAAATACAGCAGTACTCAAGCTAAATACGAACTCTGTTGCAGTTACCTAAAGAATATATCCCCAATATCCTAAACTGCCTTTTCTTTTCACCTTTTTTTTTTTGTCATGGTAAGATGAACTGCAGCTTTTAAATGCAGAAAATACCACCAACATTCAAATTTTTAATACATAGGGAATAATACAGAAGCCAGGATACTACAAAGCCCATTAAACAAAAAAGGGGCATTACCTGAAGGCAGCGCACATATCTCTTGGTATATCCTAAGTCATTACCAATGGAACTTCCAAAGCTT